>CAOLHI010003812.1:0-153904 GCA_948474755.1 Ctenosaura bakeri
ATAGGAACCATAAAAGTCCCCTAGTCTTTATTTACAGGGCAGCAGCTGCTGCAAGCAATAGGGGTCTGTTCTTCTATAGATTGGGAAGCAGCTAAGTGATGTTTCCACCACCACCCCTCCTACAAGTGATCTCTGCTGCAAGGGGGAATTGCATCAGGGACCCTGCTTCTAACTGTTGAACCAGAGATTGGTCATGCAAGAGAATGGGAACATCAGTCAGCTGCTTACTGATCCCCAGGGGATCAGTTCCCCATCGATTGCGGCAGCTGCTGTCCAATAAGTGGGGACTTGGCTGGGTCGGGCTAAGAAACAGTACTTAGCTCTGTAGCTTAGATGATTACAGAGCTAACTGGTGATACAGAATAGCAGCAATCATCTTTTAGGCTAGGATGATGTTTGTGCATGATTTAAGACTGTAAAGCCAACTATCAAGCGCAACCAATTTCTGGAGGTTGCAGCTGAGTTTGACTGTTGGGAAATCCAGTCTCTCACTTTCTAAAAGGAAGGGGGAGAGCATTTAGAAGACACTCTACAGGGAAGAGGGCTCCCAATGCCTCTCTCTTAGCATTGCCAAGTCAGTATGTAACAGAATAAAGTCATAAGCATAAACCTGAAAAAAAAATAGGAATAATTTGTAAATGACACTGAACATTAAAAAACCTCTCACTTAATTTCATGGCACTTGAGAACATTTGCCAAGCTTCTTTTTAAAGTCTCTGATTTAAAAAAAAACACTTGAAAAACCTAGAAAGTGATGGTTTCATAGGCAGGCTATGGAAATTCTTCAGGGCTGGAGCAGCGACTAAGAAGGCCCTGCTATTTGTGATGCGTGTGATTCAGTACATTAATAGTGCTGGCATTTCAAATATGGTCTGTTCAAAAGACCTACAAGAACAGAGAGGTTTGTGTTGGGAGGTGGAATTCCCTGAGAGATGAGGGCTCCAGACCTTTGGGAGCTTTGGAGATTAAAATCTGAATACAGTTTAATTGTATAGAAATGAATGAGTTGTATCACTGTACATTCGTATCATTGTACCATTCCAAGCATCTTGTTTGATTTCAGAAGCTGAACAGAGTCAGACCTTGTTAGTCTGTGGGTGGGAGACCAGCACCAGGGAATTTGAGGGTCAGAAAGGTAGGGTCAGAAAGGAATCCCGCCTGAATCCCTGAGAGCTACTTCTGCCACTCAGAACTGGCAATACTAAGAAAGATGGAGCCCATAGTCTATAAGTCAGCTTTAGGAGTTCCTCTTCAAATAGGAAATAAATAGGAAAAACCTTTAGTCAATTCATGGACTAAAAAAAGTCTAATTCAGTTGCATTTATATTAGAAAAGAGAAAAATGACATTTCTATAAACAAAGAAGCAGGCACCTGGGAAAAGAGCTCAGATTACCACCCCACCATGAGCACACACAGTCTTATCTGATTTCAGAAGCAAGGGAGGACTAGGGCCATTTCCGCACTAGACTGTTATAGTGCTATCATTCCACTTGCAAACCCCAGGATTCCATAGGATGTTGAAAGTGGAATGATAGCACTATAACAGTCTAGTGCGGAAATGGCCTAGGTCAGAGGAGGGCAACCAGAATGGCCAAAGGCCTGGAAACCATGAAGCTCTATGATGAATGACTTAGAGACCCGGGGATCTTTAGCCTGGAGAAAAAAAGGTTGATAGGTGACATGATAGCTGTGTTTAAATATTTGAAGGGATGTCATATGTCAGAATGGAGCAAGCTTGTTTTCTGCTGCTCTGTAGACTACGACGCAATGGATCAATGGCTGCAAGCTACAGGAAAAGAGGTTCCACCTAAACATTAGGAAGAACTTCCTGGTGTCAGAGCAGTTCAGCAATGGAATGTGCTGCTGCCTCAATGGAGTGTGGTGGAATCTCCCTCTTTGGAGGTTCTTAAACAGAGACTGGATGGCTGTCTGTCAGGATTACCTGGATTGTGTCTTCCTGCATGGCAGAAGAGGGTTGGACAGGATGGCCCTTGGGATCTCTTCCAACTATGATTCCGTGATTCTAGGCCTGGTGAGCACTTGGATGAGAGGCCACCAGGAGGAAAGACCAGAGATCACTAGGTTGGCAAGGCAAGATTTTTGCTGAAACTGGATAGACACAGCTGTCAGTCAAAACCGACAATTCAGGGCAGTTTTTTATATTCCTTTGATACGAATGGGTGGGCTGGCTTGAGCCTCTCTTTTGTCTCTCCCCAGCAGGAGCAATTGATCTCCAGTCTGTGCAACATAAACAGATTTTCACTAAGCATGTTACAGGGGAATTTTCCTCCCCAACAATGTTATTGTCTGCACATTGGCAGTTTATCACCTCCCTCGGATAAACAGCCAGACAATGCCGTTCCTCTGAATAGTAACAGACTGAGTAGATGGCTCTCTAACCCCCTGGGGAGAAGAAAAAGGCTCAGAGGCACCCTGGGGGTGAGGTAGAGGGTTCGTCTAGCACCCCTGGTGTGTCTGGCACAGTGGGGTGGCACTCTTCCTTTCCACTGTGGGTTGCATTTTGTGCCCCGAGGGCTTGAGTTGCTTGCTGGGGGGGGAGGAGTGACCCCATTTCCCTCCACAGCCCTTTCTACCTTCTCATTAATAGGAGGTCAGGCAAAGCTTTCCTTTCATTAAGAGTTCGCTCCAGTTCTTCTTGCGGCAGAGAAAAGCTTGGAAAAGCAATTACACTGAGAGCAACATTTACAAGCAGGGCTGGGAGAAACTCTGTTCTGGCATACCAAAGGAAGGTGGAGGGAAGTTCTCAGGAACTCTCCTGCTTCTAGCTTCAATATTTGGCTCTTCTAAAGAGCCCCTTGGGTTTTGGGGAGGGTCTGCTGGTGGTTGTCACCTCCACATTCACTCATTCCATTATTGTCAGAGACTGGTTGTAGTGATTTCTTGGATGTGTGTGAAACCTCTTCCAAACATTTTTCAAACAGAGGCCACAGTTTGCTGAGGTGGCCCTGTCGTTGGATGGGGACATGTTCTCCTGTTTCGTATCTTACTAAGGCCCTATCCTCATGGTGCTGGCATCCCTGTATGGGGACATGAGAGGAGCGGGACCGCAACGGTGCTTCTGCATGATGCTGTCGCGGTCCCACCCTTCTCGTGTCGCCAGCTGGCACAATTGCATGCTATATCATTGATGGAGAAACTCTATCAATGACCCCCAATTGCATGAGCCTTCTGTTGCAGCTGGCCATGCAGAAGGGCCAGACATGCGATTTACATGCTTCGTCCCCTTGTGCACCATGGGAAGAAGGCCGACTGCAGTCCGGAAGAACAAAGCGTGTCCCTCACACTCCCTTCCAAAAGCAGCCAGTTGCGAGTGGAGAGGAGAGTTGGGAAGACCCTTCTCCATTTTGGTCACCCTCCTCTGTAGGGAGGGAGAGTTCAAGCTTGATTTGCTCTGGTCTTCAAGTGCCTTCAAGTTGTTTCTGACTTATGGTGACCCTCAAGTGACCCTATCTTAGGGTTTTCTGGAGTTGAGAATGTGTGATGTCCCCAAGATCACCCAGTGGGTTTCCATGGCTGAGAGGGAAATCAAACTCTGGTCTCCAGGATCATAGTCCAATGCTCAAATCCATACAGGCAGTGGTGGAGCTTAGAGTGTGGGGAGGGAGAAGGGGCTACAGCATGAGGGACATGACCACTGAGGGGGCCGTGGCCAGGGGGCATGAGGCATGGCCAGGGTGCATAGGGATGTGGCCCGGGGGTGCAGGGGCGTGGCTACAGACCAGGATGCTCCAAAAACATTGCTGTCATGGCGAACCACCTCTCTGCCCCCAGTCCCTATGCGACTGCATGCAGGATCTCTTCATTTGTTCCACAACCCATTTGTTTGTCTTTTTGGCAATCCAGGATGTCCATAGAACTCTCCTTCAGCATCACATTTCAAAGAAGTTGATTTTCTTCCTATCAGCTTTCTTCACTGTCCAGCTGCCACAACCATACATACAAACTGGAAATATGATGGCATGGATAATCCTAACCTTAGCATTCAGTGATAAAACTTCAAGATCTTGTCTAGTTCCTTCACAGCCGCCCTTCCAAGTCCTAGGCCATTTCTGCACTAGGCGAAAGTCTTCTGATTTCTTGACTGCAGTCTCCATTCTCATTAATGACTGAATCTTTAACTATTTCAATGTCTTCATTATCTAATTAAAGTTACATAAATCATCTGTGGTCTGCTTCTATTTATGTATCTGTCTAGCCTGCATTCCCATCCTGTGCATCCCCTTCTCCCCATTTCCCCCTTCTCTTTTTCCCTGATCTCTGATACATTTGAAACTCCCTTATCACTAACACTGCTGTTGCTGTGATCTGGATGATGTTGAGGGTCTCCCCCACTATTTGTTTAGCTGCCCTTTGTCAAAAGGAATTAGAGAAAAATACCTTGTGTGGTTGTTATCCATTAAAAACAACTAATCCTCTGCCAAAAAAACAAACAAACAAAAATAGAATTTTTGCTTTTTAATAAAGATTCTAGTATCAACCAGAAGAGCTGCAACCGTCTTAAGGGCATTGGCTGAAGCCTTCACAAATTCTTATAAGACATTCCCAAAAGTTTTAAATTTTACTGTACTTATGGCTTCAGTTTGTATATTTTAATTCCTACTGGGAAGCTTAGAAGTATTAGAAATGGTGTTGGAAATTCTATGAAATACTTTAACTTAATATTTGACATTGATATTTGTATAACTTCTTCATTTTTTCATGGCGGCAACCCATGGTTGTAAGCAATTAAAATGTGAACTGAACTGAAATGAACAGGGCGTTTTCTTTTTCCTCCACCTCTGTTCTTGACCAGCCTCCCAGCTGAGCTCATCCAGCAGCCTCTGGCATCAGCCTCCCTCCATCCCCATTTTGTTCCCCACCACAAGTGCTTTCAGCCGGATGGGTTGCAGAGAGAGATTGCTGCTGGGATCCGGAGTCCTTCCGTGGCCGCCAGTCCCCAGGAAGCTTGTGGCTTTTGATGCATTAGAGAAGATTTAGTGGCAGCTTTCCTCTCTTGCCCAAGTGCAATGGATTGAACTCAGTGCTGGACAAAAGCAGCTCTTTCCCCTCCAGGCACTGCCTGCAGGCTTTGTTTCCAGGACACTCAGTGACAAAGCGGCAAGGGATATGGGCAGGCTGGAGCCATGAGGGGCCTTGAAGAACTGTGCTGGGGGCCACTGTGTCCTCTGGTCCACTCCTGCACCCACTGATGGACCTCTGTAAACCCCAACCAGTCCTGGAGGGAGCTTCAGCCTGGCCACGGCAGTGGTGGCATTGAGGCTTTTAGGAGGGCACTGACTCTACCCTGGGTTTTAGTCTAAACTTTGAAAGAGCTATCTGAGGTGAACCTTTAAAGCTCCTTAAAAGTTCAGACCAGATTCCCTGCCTTCCATGACATAAAAGCCTCCTGCTCTCTCATTTCTGGAAGACCCATAGTAGGAGATGCCCCCGTGACAGAGAGCCTTACATTTCATGGATGAATGGATCCAACAGGAACCATTTCCTTTTGAAATAATTAATCATCACCATCATCATCATAGAATCCTAGAGCTGGAATAGACCCCAGGAGCCGTCTGGTCCAACCCTGTTCTGCAGGAAGAGACAATCTGAGCACTCTCTTCAACAGGTAGCTCTCCAGCCTCTATTTAGAGTCACAGAGTCATAGCCCATTTCTGCACTAGCCTGTTCTAGCGCTATGATTCCACTTTCAACATCCTATGGAATCCTGAGGTTTGCAGCTTTGGGAGGCGCCGGCCGGCCCCTCCCGAAGCTGCAAACCCCAGGATTCCATAGGATGTTGAAAGTGGAATCATACTGCTAGAACAGGCTAGTGCGGAAATGGGCCATAGAATCATAGAGTTGGAAGAGACCACAGAGGCCATCCAGTCCAACCCCCTGCTATGCAGGAACCCACATCAAAGCACTTCCAACAGATGGCCATCCAGCCTCTGCTTAAAAACCTCCAAAGAAGGAGACTCCACCACACTCTGAGGCAGCATTTTCCACTGCTGGACAGCTCTGACTGTCAGGAAGTTCTTCCTGAGGTTCAGGTGGAATCTCTTTTCCTGCAGCTTGAATCCATTGCTGCTTGTCCTAGTCTCTGGAGCAGCAGAAAACAAGCTTGCTCCATCTTCCACATGACATTTCTTCAAATCTTTAAACATAGCTATCATATCCCCTCTTAACCTTCTCTCTTCCAGACTAATCATCACCAGCTCCCTAAGCCGCTCCTCATAGGGCATGGCTTCCAGACTCAATTTTGGTTGCCCTCCTCTGGACGCGCTCCAGTTTGTCAATATCCTTCTTGAAATGAGGTGTTCAGAATTGGACACAGTATTCCACATGAGGTCCAGCCAAAGCAGAATAGAGTGGTACCATTACCTCCCTTGATCTAGACACTATACTCCTATTGATGCAACCAAGAATCATGTTGGCTTTCTTGGCTGCCGCATCACACTGCTGACTCACGTTCAGCTTGTGCTTCACCAAGACTCCTAGATCCCTTTCACATGTACTGTTATCCAGCCACGTGTCCTCCATCCTATATTTGTGCATTCCATTTTTTCTGCCTAAGTGTAGGATCTTACATTTCTTTCTCTTGAAATTCATTTTGTTAGCTTTAGCCTGGCTCTCCTATCTGTTAAGGTCATTTAGAACTCTGATCCTGTCCTCTGGGGCATTAGCAACCCCTCCCAATTTGGTGTCATCTGCAAATTTGATCAGTATGCCCTCTCTTCCTTCATCCAAGTCATTGATGAAGATGTTGAATAGCACGAAGGTATTTTAAAATCTCCAAAGAAGGAGATTCCACCACACTCCATTCAGGCAGCAGCGTATCCCACTGCCAAACTGCTCATACCATTAGAAAGTTCTCCCTAATGTTTAGGTGGAATATCTTTTCCTGTAGTCTGAATCCATTGCTCTGTCTCATAGTCTCTGCAGCAGCAGAAAACGGTCTTGCTCCATTCTCCATATGACATCCCTCCAAATATTTAAACATGGCTATTGTGTCACCTCTTAACCTTCTCCTCTCCAGGCTAAACATACCCAGCTCCCTAAACCGCTCCTCAGAGGGCTTCATGGTTTCTAGGCCTTTTACCATTTCGGTCGCCCTCCTCTGGACATGTTCCATTTTGTCAATATCCTTCCTGAACTGTGGTGCCCAGAACTGGAGACAGGATTCCAGGTGGGGTCTGACCAAAGCAGAATAGAGTGGTACCATCACTTCCCTTGACCTAGACACTATACAATCTTCCCTCCACATCTGTGAGTTTAACCTTCATGAATCTGACTACTCGCAAAGTGTGTGTGCCTTCCCCCCCCCATTCTCCTCCCCTCACTTCTTTGTGTTTCACGGCCACAGAGAAGGAAGGCAAGTGTCCAGACAAAAGTCAAGGAAATTTGGGGAGGCACAGGCATGAGCCATTCTTCTCCCCTCTGCAGCTCCTCCTCCCATTTCCTTGCCTCTCACCCCCATGTGCAAAAGGCAAGGGAATGGGAAGGGTATCACAGCAGGGGGAGTTATTTATGGTTTTCCCACTTTTGCAAGAGTTCTACGCTCCAAACCCTATCAAAAGTGGAGAGGTCACTGTACTCCTATTGATGCAGCCCAGACTCACATTGGCTTTTTTAGCTGCCAGATCACACTGCTGGCTCCTGTTCAGCTTGTGCTGTATGAAGTCTTCTAGATCCCCTTTCACATGTACTTTGATCAAGCCAGGTGTCACTCATCCTATACCTGTGCATTTCATTTTTATTGCTTAGGTGTAGTACTTTACACTTCTCCTTGTTGAAATTTCTCCATAAAAACCTCCAGCAAAGCAGAGATTACCACTTTGCATGGTAGCCTATTCCACTATCTCAGATTATACAGAAGTTCTCCCTAAGTATTTAGGCCAAGTCCTCAAGTCAGGAGGATACATCTCCCACTGCAACCCCTCTAATGCATATCTTTTAAACACTGCCGCTTCCCCCTGCCCCAGACAGTCATTTCTGTGTCAATGGAGGGTGGGGGGAGCACCAGAGATGAACCCATCCATTTTCCCTCAGCTGCAGATGGCGTCATTCTTCTGTGTCCAAAAGTATCTCTGTTGCTTCCCTCAGTCTGCACTGACCCAGAAATGACTATTTGGGGAAGGGGTCCATCACAGCAAAAACAAAGGTTCAGGCAGGATTTTCTCCACTGGAACAGAATTCCAACTTCCACAATGGCCAAACAGGTGGATTAAAATGGTATAAGTTCAACTTACAGCTTTGTGGTTTGCTAACAGGATGCCAACTTTAGTCAGAATCTCCTTCCTTCTAATTTGAATCCATGGGTTTGGACGGTGTTCTCGGGAGCAGCAGAAAACAAGCCTGCTTCATCCTCCATGTGTCAGCTCTTGAAGGCAGACAGGGGAGTTCCAGCATTCTGTCTCAAGATCCTGGGCTAGAGCTAGATGAGCTGTGTGTATATTAGGAGAGAAATCTGCCCACTTGGCCTCCTCTTAAGGCTCAAAGCGGAGCTATCCATGGTCCTCAATTTTCTAAAGCATGCAGGAAAAGGAAACAAAGACTCTTGTGGTGCCTTTAAGAATGAAACAGAGATCTTGGTTGTTTTACCAAAAAAGACAAACGGAGCTAATCCTCTGAAAGTTGTTACAAGCCAGACAGGGAAAGTAAGTGGTTACCAGCTGTACCTGCCAGAGGGTGAGGGAGAGCGTGCTAGGAGTTAGGATTTGCAGCATCCAGTGTGAAGTACAATAGAGGGAGTGGAGCATTTGCACTGTCTGAAAATTCAAAGCAGATAGTTATATTTTATTGTTCAGGTGGCTGGGAAAAGATTAGGAAAGCAGCTACCACCTGATCTCTTCTCCTCCAAACTCAGCCTCTGTGGATACAACCCTTATCTGCAGCTGACTGGTTCTGAACCAGGAAAGGATCTGCCTTAGAATTTGGATGCCAGTCTGCTAACTGTCTCGTAGTCTGCTGTTCTCATATCATCACACCCACCCACTCACCCACCCAAAGCAATAGCAATAGCATGTGTGTTTCTATACTGCTAATCAGCTAAGTGCTCTCTAAGCGGTTTACAATGTGTTAGCTAATTACCCCCATCAAGCTGGGTACGCATTTTACCAACCTGTGGAAGGATGGAAGGCTGAGTCAGTCTGGAGCCCAGCAGGATTGAACTCACAACCATGTGGCTGCAGTACCAGCATTTAACCACTGCGCCACCAGGGCTCCTACTTGTGGTGCCTTTAAGGAAGGAAGAAAGGAAGTTATGGATTGTTCGCATGCAGAGGGAACCGATTACACTTAGCTGCCACTAAGCATTTGGGGTTCCTTTTTGCACCCCAGTCTCCTCCTTCAAGACACCATCTGCTTGGCCTGTGAAAGCTACAGCAGCTCAATTCACCCCCATGAATCACATAAATTCCTCAGATACACTTTGCAGCAGGAGGAAACCACAAAAGCCATGTGGCACTTTCCTTATCATGCATATCTGGTCCTTTGGGATTGAAAGAGTTTTCAGACTTCCCTGAAAAACCAACAGATTTATTGGATTGAGTCAAATCAGCACATGATGCCTGTAGGTTCCAAAATCCATTAATAGGTTAATATACTAGTTCTTAACCTGGGGTCCATAAACCCCCAGGGGCCTGCAGTGTCCTAACAGGGGGTCCGTGAAGGTTTGAAAAAATGTTATGAGGTTTTACAGTTAAAACAAGAAAGGAAGAAAGACACATTTGCACAGAATAATTCCAATAAAAATGTCATCATAGGAGTATGTGCATTTACTTATTACTTCCTTCTTTCCAAATTTGAAGACTCTTGATTAGCAATTTTAAATATTTAATGCAATCTACGGTTTTAAATCTTGGGTTAGGTCTTGACTGTCCATGGCAACAAAATATATTTAAAGGGGGCCTGTGGTAAAGAAAAGGTTAAGGACAGCTGGGTTAATATATTAAACAGGTGAATTGCCCAGTTTCCTATTGAATTTCCAGGATCCAAATATTAGAAATGGCTATGACTGGCTAGAAATGTTGGATGCTGTAGTCCAATACTTCTGGAGGGAATGCAGTTAGGGAGGGGGCTGTTATTTAATAAGATTAATATTTTTCATCCCCCCATTCATTTCTAACATTTTGTAAGACATGTCTGAGAGGCAGCCAGAAGCTGAGAGAGCATGACACACAGGTAAGATGTGAACTGAGTTATCCCCATTCAGATGTCTGCTCTGTGGCAATACCAGGCAGGACAGTCTTTCCTGTGTATTGTTGTAGTTGGAGGTCACATTTGTGCACTAAGACCAGTGGCATATCTCGTGTAAACAGAGCCTAGGACAAGCATGGAAGTTGCGCTCCTACCTTCTTATCCCTACTCCATCTCCACCTCTGCATGCATGGCTTTTTTGCACCACCCTGGCATTGGCACCTGTGGCACATGTCCTACTTACCCCACCCTAGATACCCCTCTAACTAAGACATTTCCAATGAAAGATTTTGCTTTTGCCAGACAGGGGGACTTTCTTTCTTCTCTGTACTTAACCTTCAGTGGGCTGAAGTTGTGTCTCCAGTAGGAAAGGATCTCTTCTTTATGCTTGCATAAAATGCAAAATTTTGGCTGGCCTCTTATTGTTTTGCATACAGGCAAGTGCCCTTGAGAACCAGTTTGAGCACTGACTACAATCCTTGAGAGCAGGGTTCAAATCCCTGACCAGCCATGGAAAACCACTGAGTGGTCTTGGGTACACCACATTTTCTCAGCCTCAGAGGAAGGCAGAAGCAACCCCTCTTTGAACAAATCTTTCCAAGAAAATCCCATAATAGGTTTGCCATAAGTTGGAAACAATTTGAAGGCATATAGCACCCACAAGTTCCCTTACATACACAGTTGTCCTTAATTTGTCCACAGTGTGATAACACCCATAATTGGTTCAACAGTTTCCTATGTGAAGTTCTGCAAGGGCAATGGTTACATATTCTTGGATGGTCCGTAACTATTCATCAGTGCTTTGAGTATACTATTTGCTGTGTTGGAATTACAGGAACAGCCACTGCACCTTCTTTACTGCACAATGGAACAACAAGGACGCACAATCATAGATAACATAATCTGTTCCACAGTGTTGTCACTAAGCACAAGGCTGGTGTAATGCAACCACCACTTAACTGCATGAGTATAGATTTACACAATGCAAGCACTATCTAGCATCTCCTGCCCTCCAACTGTCCTGAATTGGCACAGACATACTGGATTAATCCTCTGTCATTTTACTTTTCCAGCTGCTTTTAAAATGTTCCAGTTTCTTTCTCCTTTCCCCCACTCTCCTGTTGTCTCCAGCTTCCTTCAGTTGCTACAAAGTGAGTTCAACGTGCAGAAAGAGTGGTACTCCTTAATTACAAGAAAAGAAACCCCATCTAAAGATTGGAAAGGACTATTTTTTTTGCAGGGATTGCTGTCTGGCAGTGGAATGGACTGCCTCAGAAACTCAAACCATGCTCCCAAGGAGACTCTTTGTCTATTGAGGTCTTTAAATAGAGGCTGGACAGGCCTCTGTCTGCAGTGCTTCAGCTCTGTCTTTGGCCATTTCTGCACTGGAGTGTTATAGCGCTATGATTCCACTTTCAACCTCCTATGGAATCCTGGGGTTTGCAGTTTCGGGAGGGGCTGGCTGGCCCCTCCCGAAACTGCAAACCCCAGAATTCCATAAGATGTTGAAAGTGGAATCATAGCGCTTTTAACAGTCTAGTGCAGAAATGGCCTTCCTGCATGCAGAATGGGGCTGGACCAAATGGCCTTTCCAGCTATAAGATTCTATGATTCTATGAACTTGGCAAGGGGGAGAAGGGGGAGAGGAGGGGCAGAATCGTCTCCTTCCCGGGAGGCTCAGGCAAAAGCAAATATTGCAGCCACTCCTAGCTCTTCTGTTGTTCCTCATTAATAACTTATGACATCTTGACCACCTTCTGATGTTGCTTGCCCAAACACATCCCTATTTAACTTATGAAATGTTGGAGGGTATGGGAGTACAACCTTAAATTTGTTCTAAAACTGTATACATCTGTTTCAATCCTACAGTCATTGCTTTCCTGACCTCCTCTGTTTCTTAATGCAGAAAAGTCCTGATATGCTCCATAGCTCATATTGCATCTCTTTCTTCTAAAAACAAGCCTCCCCTCACTGGGCCTCTTTCAGCAAGTCAACGCTGATGGTTGGCTGTTTGCATTCTGCAGCTTCCTTCACTCGCTGGCAAAAAGAGAGACAGGGAGGTGGGGGAGGTGTGTGCCTGATTGCAGATTCTTCGGCCCCGCTGAGCCAGCAAGCTCTGGGGCTCATTCAACATTCATTCAGTGGCAGCTGTTAGGAAGCTTTTCACCATATAAAGATCTCAGAGCGTGGCCAGGGAGAAAGTAAATAGAAAGAAGCCAGAAGAAAGCACCACTAGGATTCCAGATGAGGCCAATCTGCACCCAAGGCAATCATCTCCAACAGTGGGTAGTGGTGTTTGTGTCAGGGAGGTGGCAGGAATCCATTCCATGTTTGAGTCTGAACTTTCACAGAGCTTTCGGTGATGTGAGCCTGTTTGGAAGATTGGGCTCAGCACCTTGGATGGCTCCTGTAAAGTTTGGGCTAAATCACAGAGAGGACTCACCATCTCAGGGATTTGAAATTCACCAGATGCTTTGAGTGTCTGGGATCAAAATGTAGGACAGAGGAATGACTCCACACAAAACAATGGATCTCATGCCAGGTGGCCACTATGGTGAATGTCTATGGGCTACTAAGCTCAGGCAAGTTGGCAAGCCAACAGGCAGCAAATCTTGCATGATATGGAGGATGTGGCTACTAGATTATTACTTCTCTTGAAGACACATTTTACCTCCAATATAGGAGGCAGTGTGCCTCTGCATACAATTTCCTGAGTAAAGGCAAGCAAGAGACTGGGGTTGCTTGTGCATCTTATTATAGAATCATGGAATCCTAAAGCTGGAAGACACTGCAAGGACCATTGAGTCCAGCTCCATTCTACCATGCAGGAACACACCTTCAAAGCACTCCCTTTGACAGATGGCTATCCAGCCTCTGTTTAAAAATCTCCAAAGAAGGAGACTCTACCACACTTCACTGAGGCAGCAGCATATTCCACTGTCAAACTGCTCTTACTTTCAGGAAGTTCTTCCTCATGTTTAGCTGGAATCTCTTCTCCTGTAGTTTGAAGCTACTGCTCCATGACCTAGTCTCTGAAGCAGCAGAAAACAAGCTTGTTCCATCCTCTACATGACTTCCCTTCAAATATTTAAACATGTCTATCATATCCACCTCTTAACTTTCTCTTCTCCAGGTTAAACATTGCTAGTTCCCTAAGCCCCTCCTCATAGGGCTTTATGGTGTCCAGGCCTTCTAACATTTTGGTCACCCTTTCCTCTGGACATGTTCCAGCTTGCCAGTATCCTTCCTGAACCATGGTGCCTAGAAATGGACACAATATTATAGATAGGGTTGACCAAAGAACAGCGTGGTGCTGTTACTTCCCTCGATCTGGAGACTATACTCCTATTGATGCAGGCCAGGATTGCATTGCCTTTTTAAGCTGCCGCATCACGCTGCTGACTCATGTTCAGCTTGTGATGCACTAAGACTCCTAGATCCCTTCCCCATGTACTGTGGTACAGGCAGGTGCCACCCATCCCCTATCTGCTCCCCCAGTATTGGAGGCACCAGGCTCTAGCCCAGACTGAGCAATTGGGTTGCAGTGCTTACCCGTGTCTTGTCTGTTGCTGGTTGAGTCGCCCCAAGAGAAGCCCGGTTGCTGACTAGCAGAAAAGAGGATGTTATTGCCAGTACCAGAGCTGCCTTGAGTAATAACCTGCTGAGTTGTGTGAGATAAAGCAAACTAATTAATAGTTCCTATTTCATCCCCAGCTGGAGTGAGCCCAGAGGGAGTTTGCATCAGTCCGGCTGATCTTCGCCCACCGTCTGTCCCCCTCCTTTCTACACCCGCCTGCCCAGATCCTTTGAAGCGGGACCACAAGCTGGAGCAAAGATTCTGCAAATGAGACCGTGGCAGCAACAGGCTACAGCTGTGCCAAGCAGAGACAGCTCTGCCTCCCTGCCATCAACTTAATTAAATGGCAAAAAAAGCCAGCAGACTTTTTGGGAACATATATTTTCTGGAATAAAGAGAGCAAAATGGTTGCAAAGGAAAGGTTAATAATACAGATCTTCCAGGGAGAGGGGGAGCAGGTAGCCAGGCAAAACAGCCTCTGCCTCATGCTGTTAAGAGGAAAAGAGAGGCCTGCTACCTGGGGGAAAATAAGATTCTCAAACAACTCATCTTTTTACAGAGGGACGACATTGCTTGGAAATCAACAATAGCAGCTGTGGCTCCAACATCCAGGTAAAGGTGGTAGTCCAAAATCTAAGCATGCTGGGCAAGTTTCTGAACCTTCTCTCTACAACTAATTTGAGTTCAACCTTAAAGGATTTATCCAAACCTTCTGAGTTCTACCTCCAAAGTGGATCGGCACCTAAGACAACTCCTTTAAAGTTCAGACCAAAGCATGGAGCGGCTCACAAAGCAATGCCATGCCAAGGTATCCACCTTTTTGCATTTGTTTTGTTAGAAGAAGAACGGCACTGTGAAATCTGAAGCAGCACCAAAAAAAAAAAAAAAAAGTCATACCAAAGTCATCTTGTTCCCAGTATATCTGCTCTTTTACTCAAACTGTTTTATGTTCAAACTGTTTATTTTATTATGTTTCATATTATATACTGTTTGCAATCCATGCAGAGTTGGTAAGTACACATATGGGGTTTCATGTATTTCCTGGCCTGTGATTTGTTGGTATTTACAATTTTGTCCTTGTAGTTTCTGCCTGGCTATGAACTTACCATAAAAGAGAAGCAGTGGAATGGTCAGCTTTGCAGGGGAGATGCTCACCGTGACAGCTGTCGTGATCAAAAATGAAGGCATCTCAGTCAATGATCTATCAGCAATCCAGTGCTAGCTGCTCTAACCTCTAACCAACAAGACCAGGTCTTTTGGAAGGTTAATGCCTCTTAGTTGCCCAGTCAGAACCAAATCACTGCAGAATACTTTACATTACAACAGAGATCCTTTAGAATGATATCTTTTTGCCCATGTTGGCTGTTGGTTTCTCTGCCAGTGCAATGGGGAATCAGTTGTTGGTTTTAGTCCGAACTTCAAGTAAGTTATTCAGGATGCTGAAACCTATCCCCAAAGGAGATTTCACATCTTCAACAGCTCCTGTAAAGTTTGGACTAAACCCTTACGTGGATTCACAGCTGCACTACACAGAAACCATCAGCTGCTATTGCTCTTGCTCAGAAAATCCATTTCCCCCCTGCCCCATGTATTGTGGAGGCTGCAGTTAAGATCTGGGGGCTGGGGCAGGAGGGACAGGTTATCTCAGTGGTGCGCTCTAAGCCCAAAATCCTTGTGAAGCCCCGACTCCACTACACCACAAATTAAAACATGCCCACAAATGCCTGACAAAAGGGGGAAAGGGGAAGCTGAACAAGTACAACAAAAATCCCAACAGCTTCCTTCCTTCCCTCCCATGTGAGGCCAGTGGAGGCCTCACGAGGCAAATGCCTATGTCGAACACCAGGCGTCTTGGGGCACCTGTAATCTCAAATTCCACCAGGGTGCACGTGATGGACATGAAGCGCTGTCCTATCCTGTACAGAAATCCACACACCCTGCAGCTTCCTTCCATCTATGTCCCCCATCTGCCTGCCTTGCTGCACCAAGAGAAGGAAGCAGGCTACTCTACAAACAAAAAGCCTGTGTGCACTCAGCTCTGAAAATGCCTTCTCCTCAAGCTGCTCCATCAGCCAAGGAGGTGCAAAAAAAAAAGAAGATCTGCCCGACTGGGCTGGGCTGGGCTGTTGTGGCCCCAGGACTGTAGCATCAAATGCATCAGGAGAAGGGGGTTACGTAAAACCTTGTGCCAAGGTTGCCTCTGGCTGGACCACTCAAGCATCGCAGAAGGAGGCACAGCACACCAGAGGGGAACAAAGGAATCCATGCTACCTGCAGCATGTGCGTATAAAAGTGGGAACTACGGGCTATGGAAGCCTGGCCAAAATATCTCCCTGCAAAACAAGATTAGTGGATGACAACACTGAGGAACAAAATCTTCAAAAGTGCTTTGCCTAGAGGAGGGATGGGGCAAAGTGTGGTGCTCCAGGCCATTTCCGCACTACGCTGTTATAGCACTATTATTCCACTTTCAACAGCTATGGAATCCTGGGGTTTGCAGTTTAGGGAGGAGCATTTAGAATTCTCAGTAAACTACAAACCCCAGAATTCCACAAGATGTTGAAAGTGGAATAATAGCACTATAACAATGTAGTGCAGAAATGATATTGTTGGATTATAACTCCCATGATCCCTCATCATCAATGATCTTGATGCAGGGAGAGGTAACTGATAGAGTTACAGTCTGTAGCATCATCTGGAGGACCATGACTGCAGCTTCACAACCATCACTGGGTCCAAGTCATGCTGTTCGGCAGTAGAACTCGGCTGCTTTCTCATGCTGCCATATCCATGTGACCAGGAAGAAGTAACGTTTTTCGCCAGAAGTATCCAGCCCACCAGGCTTACAACACCTGAGTTCACTGTAAAATGCAACACTGATGACCCTCTTGGCCAAAATTAGAAATGGGGCAGTGGGGAAATGTTGGTTTGGAATAGAAAAAAACATGGCAGAAAGCATTATGGGATAGCCTTTTTAGCATCAGACCAGTCTCTGTCACAATATACAATTATAGCACCTGGCTACCACTTCAGCCATCATGGACCCATCCTATGGAATCCTTGGATTTGAGATTTTATGAAGTATTTGGAATTCTCAGGCCATATCTGCACTACACTCTTACAGCACGATTATTCCACTTTCAACATCCTATGGAATCCTGGGGTTTGCAGTTTAGGGAGGGGCCTGCTGGCCCCTCCCTAAACTGCAAACCCCAGGATTCCATAGGATGTTGAAAGTGGAATAATGGCACTATAAGAGTGTAGTGCGGAAAAGGCCTCAGTCGGAGACCTCTAGTAGCTCTCCAGATGACAGATCCCAGGTTTCCATGAGAGGAAGCCATGGCAGTTATAGTCACAGCAAAGGGCTGTGAATGTGTAGCCTGAAAGAGACCTCAGATTGGGGAAGCCCAGGTTGGAGTCCCCTCTTGGCCCAGAAGCTCCTTTAGTGACCTCAGGATAGCCACCCTCTCGCAGCCTAATCTACCTCCTAGGGTTGTTGGGAGGATAAATGGAGATGGAAGGATTCTAATATTTAAAGAGATATATTTATGAACATAAATAAATATATCTCTTTAATATAAATATATCTCTTTAAATCATTAGGAATCCTTCCATTTCCATTTCCATTTATCCTCTTAACAACCAGTCAGTCAGACAGACAGACATGGACAGAAGCCAAGGGACTGGATGTGATCCAAAGTTCATCTCTAGTTATTGCTTTCCAAGGCTGGGACTTAGTCTGGGTGCCAGTGAAGTCAGCATTTTATATAAAAAAAAATTGTGACTGAACATAGGAAGAGGGAAATTCTGTCTCTCTTTCTCTCTATTTCTCCTTCATGCATTTGGAAATTGGATGGTGAGCCTGGTTAGCTTAAGCCCTAGCATTTCATCCCTCTACCTTTTAAAAAAATACTTAGAATCATAGAAACAGAGAGCTGGAAGAGAGCACAATGGCCATCAAGTCCAACCCCTTGCCATGCAGGAACAAACACTCAAAGCACCCCCAGCAAATGGCCATCTAGCCTCTGCTTAAAAACCTCCAAAGAAGGTGACTCCACCACACTCCGAGGCAGTATATTCCACTGTCAAATGGCTCTGGCTGTCAGGAAGTTCTTCTTGATATTTAAATGAATCTCTTTTCATGTAGATTCAATCCATTGCTCCCTGTCCTAGTTTTGGAGCAGCAGAAAACAAGTTTGTTCCATCTTCAACATGACATCCCTTCAAATATTTAAACATGGCTATCACATCCCTTCTTAACCTTCTTTTTGTCTGGCCAAACACACCTAGCTCTCCAAGCCTCTCTTTATAGGGCATGGCTTCCAGATCCTTCACCATTTTGGTCGCTCTCCTCTGGACACGTTCCAGCTTGTCAATATCTTTCTTCAACTGTGGTGCCCAGAACTAGACACGGTATTCCAGGTGAGGTCTAACCAAAGCTGAATAAAGTGGTATTCTTACTTCCCTTGATCTCAACACTATACTCTTGTTGATGCAGCCCAGAATTGCATTGGCTTTTTTAGCTGCTGCATCACACTGTTGACTCATGTTCAGATACTTTTTTGAACACAGGACAGGAGAATACGAGAACATTCTGCAGAGACTCTTCAAGCACAGCTTAAAGCCACAAAATCACAGAGCAGAAAGGAATCTTACCGCCATCAGCTTAATTAATAATCTTCCCATCTAGTCTAGTCCCTGCTGGTGCAGCAAATGCTCAAATGCTCGACTAGGAGTATGGATGGCCACCCAGCTGAGTGCTCACCTCTGCTTAAAATCCTTCTCTGGGTATAGATCACAGAATCTCGGAGCTGGAGGTGGCTGGGAGGCCATCTAGTCCAACCCTATTCTGTCCTACAGGAGCAAAGCTAAGCACTCCAGAAAGATGCCCATCCAACCGTTGTTTAAAGATCTCCAGAGAAGGAGAGCCCATTACCCTCTAAGCCCACTTTTGAGGTTCCACAGTTCTATATCTAGCTTTAACTCAGGTTTGTGAGCTGCCTTCTGGGAGAAAAGCAGGTCAGAAATTCAATAAATATGTAAGCAATAAATTTGCTGAAACTCTTAAGATTCTCCTTTCAAAATCACAAGGTCCAGCTGCTTGTGTGACCCCTGCTGTCTCCTTCTTGCACTCAGAAAAAAATGGGGAGCACATCTGCTAGCCCTAAAATGACACCTGAGGAACCTGGTGGCCTCTCTTTGTATCTGGGAGCTAACACCCAGCAACAGAAATCAGACAGTACAATGGAAACAACTTCTCCAGAGTCTCCAAGAATCTGCTCAAGGGAGTATAGGGATGCATGTACTGTGGTCTGTTTTCTTCCCCCATACACAAAGACATGAAAGCCCAAACACACCCCTGTCCTGCCATATCTCAAGATGCGCCCTGCTCAATGCCACCACCCTTGGGTCCTCTCCTTGCTGGCACAAGAGAAAGAATCATGTCAGGGTGGGCAGTGGTGGCATCTCATGGCTCCAATGTTGGTGGAGCAGTGAAGAGACTCTGGGTTTTAGTCTGAACTTTAAACCCGATCCCAAAAATAAGTCTAGCATCTCAGGTGACTTTGAAATAGGTGCCTGCAGAGATTCAGGATATGACAAGGCAGGAGTGCCTGTATGCAGGTATTCAAATACATGCTTAGGGGAAAAGTTCAGACTAAAACCCAAAGCAGATGCAGTCTCACTCACACATAGAAACGCACACCAGACATTGGGGCTTCCAGTTTACACGGTGGGGGGGGGGCACAGAAACCTTAGGAAGGTTCCTTTTTTTGAACAACAACTTCGATTCCTGCAGCCAACCATGCTGGCTGGAGGAATCTGGGAACTGTAGTCCAAAAAGACAGCGGCAGTCCAAGAAAAAAAAAATCTATGAGGGTAGCATGGTCCATTCCTGCCGTGTGGCGGGAAGAACGAAGGCTGCCCGGCACGGGCTCCCCCTCCCTGCTTGCGCCCGATCCAAGAGGCGCGCGAGCAGATCCCTGGCGCAGCAGGAGGCTCCTCTGCAGTCGGCGGGGGCCGGCAGGGGGGATGGCGCAGCCGGGGCTGGCTTGCGCGCGCGCGCGCCTGGCAGGCGGCGAAGGGAGGTCCTTGGTGTTTCCCCGCGCACGTCAGAATGCTTAATAAAAGGGGCTTCGCGTCCCGGCAGTGAGAGGGAGTCGCAGGCCGGTCGGGCGGACGGCGGGAGCGGCGGGGAGGGAGGGAGCGAGGAGGGCGCAGCACCGGCCCCCATCCATGTGACTCCTCTCTGCGCAGCCCTCCCTCCTGCCCAGCCCAGCCCAGCCCAGCCTGTGTGTGTGTGTGTGTGTGTGTGTGTGTGTGTGTGTCACTGGGGCGGCGAGCTCCAGGCACCGGCTCCCTCCCACCTCCTCCACCTCGGAGAGGCGCGCCGGGTTGGGTCCCAGCCGCCTGGCCTCGCCTGGCTTCGCCTCCCTCCTTCCCTCCCCTGCCTCCTTCCTCGCAGGGGGCAGGACCCGCCGCCGCTCTTCTGCCGAGCATCCTCGTCCAGGTCCGCCCTGCCTGCCTCCCTCTCCCTCCCTCCCTCCCTCCCTTCTGCATCTCAGCGCAGCATCCCTTCCCGGCTGGGTACCAGTCGCGCCCCAGCATCCTGCATCCCGGGGAAGCGCGGCAGCGGCGGCAGCCCCTCTGGCGTGGGGAGAGCGCACCCCCTCCCTGCCCTCTCTCTCTCTCTCTCACACACACACACACATACTTTCTCCCCCCACCCCCCGCGCCGCTGCCAGTCTCACCCCGCACACGCACCAATTCCACAGACGCAAAGGAAACCAGGACGGTGATGGGCTGGTCGGGGGCAGCTTGTTAGGCGTGGAAGTGAAGGCAGCATCCATCTCGGGTAAGTGGAAATCCTCCTCTGCGGAGGGAACGGGACCCTCGGGGGTGCGGTTTGGAGAACAATTTCCAGGAAATAGCCTTACACCCCACCCCCCCAAAAAAAACCTGCTGGAATACTGCTGGTTAGCCTGGAGTACGGCAGACCCATTCAATCTGTTGTGGGATGATGAGCCAACCCTTGCGTAAACCCCATCAAATCAATTGACAGAGGGTGAGTCAACCCTTGTGTAGATCCAGTTGACTCAATGGATCTACTCTAGTCAGGGCTGAGCAACAGCGTTCACGCAGCCTTCAGCAGGTCCTGCCTGAGGATGGGAAAGCAGATGCAAGGAGGGGGAAAGAGACCCGGGGGGGGTCTCTGGAAAGCAGGCTGGAATTTGAGGGGCTTGCTAATGACAGGCGGGATGATGCCCCACTTCTCTGCAGGTGTTCCAGAGAGGGGGCTGAGATGCTTCAGAAATCAGCCCAGGAATCAGCTACTCTGCCCCAAAAGGATGCCTCCACTGGGACTGAACTTGAGAGTGAGCAGGAGGGGGGCAGAATTTGTGTTGGCAAGGGGAACTTTCCCAGTTCTGCATTTGTACAGCACCAGGCATAACACTGGCACTTCATAAGTATTCAATTATAAGCAAGTGGGGGGCACATCGAGGTGGGGCTGAGGGCACCCACTAACCGTGGAGCAGAGCACCCACAGGGACCAGGGCTGAGAGGCAGGAGGCCTGCGGCTGAGTGAAGAGAAGTCAGGATGGGTCATGCTGCTGGTGCAGCATCCGGTGTTTGGAAGCTGGCACAAACCTGGCAGAGGAGAATGCAAAGGGACAGAGATCTCACCAGTCCTCCTGTGCCACAAGAGAGGGTGAACCAAGGGCTGAGGGGAGGATCCCTTGCATTGACCTAAAAACCAGGCAAGGTGAAAGAGAGGCTCGATGTTGAAGCTGCAAGTGTGCCATCAGCCACAACCGGGCCAGGAGCACTGCAGGTGCAGACGCAGGGAGAGGAAAATCAAAGCCCCCCCACAAAAAAAAGATGCACCAGCAGCCAGCTAGAGAAATACCAAACCAAGTCCTTTCCCTCTACCCTGTAGTCCTTCCCTCCCCTGATTCTGACTTCATGCTGCTGCAACAGTGTCGGTGTCGTGTGAGCTGTCTGGGGTGCAACAAGGGCAGCGGGGCAGAGGCGAGGCACATGCTCTCCCAGAAGGATGGTATCATAAGGGAGGCAGGAGCCTCAGCTGGTTTATGTCTTCCCTCCCTCCCTCCCTCCCTCCCTCCCTCCCTCCCTCCCTCCCTCCCTCCCTTCCTTCCTTCCTTCCTTTTCTCCACACTCAGCACTGCATAGAAGCCAGGGAGTTACGTGTCATTTTTTAAAAGTCCAGATTCTGTTCCTTGCCACGCAAAAGGTAGACAGTCCCTTTTGTGATCAGTGTGCCCTGATTTGGCAGAACCTCATGTTTCACCCTCTCTGCAGCCAAAACAACAACCAGGAAAAGAGCCCACAGTTACTGTTTGAGAGAAAGAGAAAGATGTGAAAACCCAGCCCACATCTCTCTCTCTCTCTTTCTTTCTCACACACACATCCCCCGATCCCATGATACCTCTGAAATGAGTTGTTTGGGTAAAGAAGAATTCACAGAAAAATGTTAAGTCCCTACCTAGTAGGTCTAAAGAGATATTTGAGAAAATAATAGAACATCATAGAATCTGCAAGCTGGAAGGGGCCACAAGGGCCATCTAGTCCAACCCCTGCAATGCAGGAAAGTACTCCCTTTGACAGATGGCCATTCAGCCTCTGTTTAAAAACCTCCAAAGAAGAAGACTCCACCACACTCTACTGAGGCAGCATATTCCACTGCCAAACAGCTCATGCAGTCAAGAAGTTCTTCATAATGTTTAGGTGGAACCTCTTCTGTAATTTGAATCCACTGGTTTGGGTTCTAGTCTCCAGAGCAGCAGAAAACAAACTTGCTCCATCTTCTACATGGCATCCCTTAAGATATTTAAAGATAGCCATCATGTTACCTCTCAGTCTTCTCTTCTCCAAGCTAAACATTCTTTCAGTCATCCATCACTTTCAAAGGCAATCCTTTTCATCCTATGGGCAGGAGAACAGTTTGAGATGCTGTAGGTCAAGGGGTTGGAGTAGGGTCCGTGTCCTCAGGAGGTACGGGAAAACCAACCATGGGATCTTTTTGGATAAATGGAATATTGGGAAGGTAGCGTGAAGGAGCAAACCAGACTCTGTTAACAGATTGCCAGAGAAACTGGCATCATACCTTGACCCACAGACCAGTCAGCTAGGCAGACAAGAATGAAACTGTCATTCCCCAGAACTTCCTATCTTGCAATGGAGGGATGGATTTATGGATAGCAGAGGTGCTGATACGTCTGCAGTTGAAAAAGGCAGTGGTATTCAAAGCTGTGTCCACAGGCAGAAATTTTCCCAAGGCACCAGGGGGGCAGGGGATGTGGCTGTCCCCAGCATTGTGGAAACTTACATGGAAGATGGTGTTTGCTTCTGGTTTGAGACACCTTGCTGGAGAAAACAGGAAAGGGCACTCTCAGAAAAGGTGCAGAAAGAGCACGTATCTCATTCATCCTGAAATTTATCCCTCTCTGTATGTTTCCTGCAATAAAGAGGATTGGCCCCACAGAGCATTTTCCTGGAAGGCCTCAATTGGCGCCAGGATTTAAGAGAGCTTTAAAACATGCACACATACACACATACGTACATACAGGCCCCGAGGGAGATTTGGACGCTGAATGCCAGGTTTGGAATGGATGAAACTGAAGCAAGGAGAAGGAGGAGGGGAGAGAATAAAGGAGTGGAGTTTACTTAAGAGAGCATCAAAGCATGTGCCAAGTGCCTTTTGCTGCCTCTCCCCACTTTCTGGGACTGAGGGAGGAAGCTCCAGGCGCCTAGGGCTGCAGTTCCTGTATTTATGGACATCAGAGATCCCATCGCAACTTAAAAGCTAGTAAATCTATTATGACATAAATTGCCATGCATTTATTTATTATGGAACACATTGTTGCTTTCACCAGTTTATTAGCCTTTATTTGTTCTGCTCTGGAAGTGGTGTCTCTCCAAAGGTCTACTGATCCAAGGGGACACAGTGAGCATCTTATTTAAATGGATGTGCCAGGCAAGAAGGTGTGGTCCGCCCACTTACAGAGTTACTCCACCACACTCCCAAGGTTCCAATAAAAAGGAGCAGGCTGCAGATAATGATGAGGGGAACTCTATGTTGTAGTGATTTGAGCATTGGACTACAACTCTGGAGACCAGAGTTCAAATCTTCCCTCAGACATGGAAACCAATTGGGTGACCTGGGACAAGTCAAACTCCCGCAGCCTCAGAAGAAGGCAAAGTTGGAAATGATTTAAAGGCACACAAGAACAACAGTAGGTGATAGGAAAGGCTCTTCTCTACCTGAGACCCTGGAGAGCCATTACTGCCAACCAGAGCAGGCTGTCTGGGGCTCAGGGGACCGGAATGAATCAGATCCCTCTGTAAGGGGCTTGCCATTTATAAGCAACAATGGTTTCCTTTCTGCATTCAGAAAGGGAGGTCTTTCATGGCTCCAGCTTCCAAATATTCTTTATTTGTAGTGCAGCTGCAAGAATCCCCAGCCAGCACAGGCTGGGGGATTCTGGGAGTTGCAATCCAAAGTAAGTACCACCAATTGTTACTTTAGAAACTTCCCTCCACCTCCTCATATGTCTTGAGATCACAGGTTAGGTAGAAAGCAAGGTTTGGAATTTGCTCATATCCTAGATGAGCCTTGCAGCTGGAACATCCAGGCACAGGCAGACAGATGTCAGTTATGGGAGGAAGCTCTGAGGAAGAAACTCCCTTCTGCTTCTCATATAGAGCATTGGGCAAACATAGGCCCTTTCCGCACTAGCCTGTTATAGCACGATGATTCCACTTTCAACATCCTCTGGAATCCTGGGGTTTGCAGTTTCAGGAGGGGCCAGCCAGCCCCTCCCTAAACTGCAAACCCCAGGATTCCAGAGGATGTTGAAAGTGGAATCATTGTGCTATAACAGGCTAGTGCGGAAATGGCCATAGAGAGCACTGTGGGTCAAAACCTGGTAACCACAACAGCAGACCCACAAGCCCACCTTCCTGATCTTGGGGGCGGGGGGAGAAAAGGACTAGCAGGGCTTTCTCAGTGCATCAGGAAGGTACTCTGTCTGTGCACAGTAACTTCACATACCCTCAATTTCCTCTGAGATTAAGGCTGGGAAGAGAGGTAACATTTCCAGGGGTGACTGGCGGTGGCTGTGTCAGTGGGGCAGCAAAATCTGCTCTGGGTTGTAGACTGAACTTTAAAGATGGTTTTCAAAGTGCATAGGATTAGCTCCGAAATAGACTTGGCCCTTTAGATAGCTCATTTAAAGTTCAGAACGGAGTGGATTAACACGCACCCCAAACATCCACCACCCCAAAGTCTCTTTTCTATAACCTGGATGTGGGTTTTCTTTTGGCTCAATGCTGGGGGCTGGCCACACCCATCTCAAGGATCCTGAAGCTGCCTCCCTTCTGCTGCAGTCCTGAAGCCTCCAGACAGAGATTCATTACCATAGCTCAGCTGATCATGTGTTGCATCAGCTTTGTTGTTGAGTGAGTTTGTGTTTGAGAAAAGATTGTGCTTGGTGAGGCTCCTGAAATGAGACACCCCTACAGTCAAGGATGGGGCCCAACAGATAGAGCCCCGGTCAGATTCCGAAGGCACCATCTGGGCGTGCCGGGAAACCAGCCATCTCCATTTATTCGCTGCCAAGAGAAGCTCTGGGCTTTGGACTTTTATTGTGATGGGCAGAAATCCAACTGATACAGCGTCCAGCACTCCACACACGTGGTGTGGAGATTGGACCTGTTGAACATCCACCTGTGTGTTGGCCTCTCATACTGGCACAGAGTCAGGAGGAGGGTCTCTGCCTTATCTCAAGGTGGGGGGAATGACTTCTTTTTCCTCATAAGAAATAGAGCTTCTTTTGCTTTGTCATGAGCCAAACTGCAGATGGTTTGTGTTGCCAGATGGGTTGTTCCACAAAAATGTCAGTTTGCAAAGGCAAGAGAAGCTCTGGAATAAAGAGGCCAAGAACTGACTCCTTTCCTGTTGCCTGAGAGATGGAGAGTCCATTTATTTCTCTTTTTCTGGCAGCTGATTCAAATCAACTGCCCCTTACTTTCCAGTCTTTCTCACCTCTTGTCTTGACGTTAGTCAAATACATATCACAAATTAAAAGGGGATGGGATCCCAAGTGAATCACAAATCTGAAAGGGGCCATCAAAGGCCATCTAGTCCACCCCCCCGTGAGTAAAGGAAAACCACAACTAAAATGTCCCTGACAGGTGGCCATCCCACCTCTGCTTAAGCAATGGAGAGCCCACCACCTTTTGAGGCAGTTAGTTCCTCTGGACTGAAGCCCTGAAGTGCCTCTTCTTTGTTACTGTTTGCTACCAAAATTGTTGGGAGTTAGAGTTTCCCAGAGTGTTAGCCGTTTGGGGAAATTCTGCGAAAGCTAAAGCTGTTAGGAATCAGCCTTCTTTTAGCAGAGCTCCAGAAAAAGCATGTCACAATCTCTGTGTGGCTTCCCTGAAAAGAGACTGACTTGGAAAGCAAAACAAAGCAGGCAGTTTCAGCTTCCAAACTTAAAATATTTACTAGCAAACTTTACAATTACATATACATTGGAGAAACTAGATCCTAACTAACTAACCAAAGGGTTAGGGAAGATAGTACAGTAGGCCTTTCACATTCAAGAGGGACAGGGACAGAGAACCTTCACAAATGTCAAAAAATCGTGAATAGGCGGGCACCCTCCCTCCAGGCTTCTGCCGGCTGGTAGCCTGCACCTGCTGTGGCCCAGGGCATGCAGGGAACAGGCGATCACCTGCCCTGCACAATCCTGCAGGCCTCCTCCGGAGCACCTATGCGGACAGAAGCCCCAGGGTGTGCAGGGAAGGGGCAACAGCCTGCCTGGCATGCTCCTGCCATCCCCATGGAGGGCCTGGGAGGGCTGCAGAAAGGGAATGCAGGGAAGGGATGATCTTTCCTCTTCTCTGTGCCTGGCCAAAAGACCAGGGAATGGGAGGACGAGAATGGGGGGAGGCCAGCTGGCACTTCCCAAATAATCAAATCCGCCAAAGTGAAACCTGCAAATGTGGGGGGAGAAATCCAACTTCTTAGTGAAGAGGCTAGCACAGCAGAGAAAAGGTGCTAGAAGCAAGATTGCAAAAGGGCAAAAAAGAGAGGCATGGTCTTCTATGGAAGGCCAATAACTGGCTCCAGGGTGTACCCTGGGCAACATGGTCTGGACATCGTAGCCAATTATTTTAAATAACACAGAGCAACAATTAAGACTTTAGGTGAGAGGCCAGAGGGCTTTTACATGCAAAGGAAAGTTAACACTATGCTAACTAAGCCCTATTTTTCCTAGAACAAGGCAGAGGGAGAGGGAGAATGCTAGAATTTTCTGACAAAAATTACCCATGCTCACCTAAATTCATACCTATTATCCCCACCACCTCAGTACTGTTTCTTCACTTCACCTTCAGGCGGTACCAGTTTCATCTGGGTTTGTAACTCCCGAACACAGGTGCATACAGACCGTGAATTTTCTCTTCCTCTCTTGGCATTCTCTTTTCTGTCTCCAAAATATTTTCTTCCTTGCTACTGGGCTCTCCTCCACACTTCTTTGTACCTGTTCAGCCTTCCCCGATCCTAACACATCAGGAGAGATCCTCTTACTTGCTTTCTTGTTGGCTCTTAGGGTTGCCAATGCTAATTCACCCAATCCAGACAGCCTCACTTGCATTTTATGCAGATTGTTTCCTCTTGATGCAAATCTTATGGTGGGTGGTGAAAGGGTTGACCAGCATGCATGCACATACATTCATTTCCCACTCAGAAGCTTCACAGACAAAAAACAGAAGGTTGTGTTGTCTTAGCTGTGTGTGCAATGCAGGGAGCTTTACCTTCACCCCATTCTCTCTCTCTCGCTCGCTCTCTCTCTCTCTCTCTCTCTCTCTCACACACACACACACACACACACACACTTCCCCTTCCATTGCAGGAAAATGCAATTTGAATAATGAATAATACAGTTGTAATACAAACAATATCCCAGACAGCAGGAATTCTCCTCCTTCTTGACATATACATATGACTCTGTGTATGGGCACATATACTTGGAGTCAAGAACAGACCAAGTTCACCAGTCAAGTGGGTTGCATCACAGCAGGACTTGTGTCATTCCAACTGTGGAAAGAATAGAAATGAGGGGGTTTTGTGGCTTGGTCCACCCTGGCCACACCCCAAGGAAATTGCTAGCATTTGGAAGAAGCTTCAAGTCTTCCTGTTCTTGCAGAATTACCTCTGAGTCTTCAAGAGCCTTCTTACCTCCAAAAAGAGTTCACAGGTCCTGAGACCTGTTGAGTCAGTGTCACTAGCAATTCAATCTGGTACTACAGCTAATAGACAGATATTAATTAGGTAACAATAAAATGTTGTCAAAAGAATATAATTAAACTATGGATCTCTTTAATATCAATGCCAAGTTTAAGATGTCAGAATTTCACTTTGTTGGATTAGAGGCACATACACAGAGCTGGCTGGGTGTTTCCGTTTTTGTTGTGTGTAGGGATGGGACGAATCCAGAATTTTCCGAATCCAAATCCCTGGAAGGTTCTGCAAATCCATGAATCTCATGAATCTTGAATCTTTCCAATCCTCCCCATGAGGGGGGCAGGACAAGAGCGAGGGGCACGAGATCACTTTCCCTGCAACCTTCTGCTGCCAGCCCTGGGCAGGATCGTGGTGGCTGCAGGCAGGAATAGAGCAGGGAGCATGAGATGGTGCTCCCCACCACCTCTTCCCCTCACCATGGGCCCGATCACAGCGACAGGTGGGAACAGAGAGGGGAGTGCAGAATTGTGCTCCCCACCACCACCTCCCCCTGCCCCCAGCCCGATCATGCCAATGAGGGTGGAAGAAAGTGTGGATATGAAAGATTCGATTCGCCTATTTTGGCCCGGGGATTCAGATCCACGAATCTCAAATCCTTGCCCAAGATTCGAGGATTCAGTTGGCCCATCCCTAGTTGTGTGCCTTCAAGTCTTTTCCAACTTACAGCAACCCTGAGATGAACCTATAATGGCATTTTCTGGAGCTGAGAGTATATGAGCTGTTCAAGGCCACTCAGTGGGTTTCCATGTTCGAGCAGAGAATCATACCCTGATCTTTAGGACTGTAGTTCAGCACTCAAACTACTACACTATTCTGGTTCTCTGACTGATGGCACTTCATCAAATTCTGTACAGATTGATTGTGCTGTTTAAATAATAATAAAAGAAAGAGACTCTCCTTAAATATATAGTAATAGAAGAGATACTTTTGTTGTTATGGATTTAAATAGGGCAATTGATCTGTATGAGTCTTTACAATCAGTCAGGTTGCTGGCTCTCTGGGGAGGTTAAGGATCTAAAATTGGGTTTGGGGACCAGGAGGGCAAGGGAAGCAATTGTGAACTGGGAAGAAATATGTGCTCGGGTCAGTTCCCTGGACTTTGGCTTCGTTGCAGTCAGATTTGGGGGACTCTGGAGCTCAGGAAGTAATGAAGTCATCTGCAGGACTGGGAGATCTTTGAATGGAGGTGGGTGGTAAAACTGCAATATGGTTCAGTGAGAATCTCATTTCAGCTTGTTCTTGATTTATCTCTATATATGGATTTACTAAAATCCTCACATTTCTGCATGTTCAGGATAGCTGTTGTGGTTCTTAGGTTTCTTCAAGTCAACTGATGAGGACTCCCTCCTAAGGTTTTCTTGGCAAGATTTGTTCAGAGGGGGTTGGCCATGGCCTTCACGTGGAAGGAAAATATCAGGGGTGTACAAGGCGGGAGGGGGCTACCTTGCATTAAAAGAAAAAGGTTTCTGCACAGAAAATGCTGTTTCCTGATGGGAAGCTGTGTTTTTTTCTGCAGATAGAAAATCCACATGTTTTTCTATGCACAATAATTCCTCCATAACACTGATATGCTTGAAAATGAGGGAAATACTGTGAAGAATTTTTTGTTTTCTCCAGCAGTGAGGAAAGAGCTACCATAAATTTTCATCCCCTTGCGTGAGGATGAAGCGGTTAAGGATTTGCATCCCTACGCTGCCTTAACGTTTCTAAAGAGCTCTCCTGTCAATATTCCTCTTGAAGCTGACACATTTGGAATGGTAGTTGATCCGTTTGCATTAACCTCTTGCAATCATCCCCCGCCCAGCATACACACAGAGTGTTAATTATTCAGCCACTTTAAGGAAATGTGCATCAAAAGGGCATGGGGGTATTTCACTGTTCCATGGCAGCTTGTCCTTTGCACAAGGCGGCGGGGGGGGATACAGCTTTTATTCTGCACCTTCAAGGAGATGTCCCAGTTTCTGAACCTCTTGGGGAAACAGCGACCCACACCTCAAATCTTTAAAGACTGGTCCACAGTGGCCCCTCCATTTTCATGAAAGTTCAGGATGCAGAACTCTTGCAAAAAATGGAAAAACTGTGAATAACTCCCCCTCATGCTCCTGTTCCCATTCCCTTCTGGGGTTCCTCCTTCCCATTCCTTTGCCTTTTGATCTGGTGCACATGCCTTCCTTCTCTGCCTCTGGGCAAGAGGCAAAGGAATGAGGGAAGACACGCACACACTTTCTCCATGCACAGTTCTCCTCCTTCCCATTCATTTGCCTTTTGCCCAAGTGTGGAGAAGGAAGGCGTGCGCACACACAGGGCAAAAAGCAGGGGAATGGGAGGAGGAGAAGGCGGGGAGGCACATGCACACTTCACGAATAATCTAACTTGCAAAGGTCAAACCTGTGAATTTGGAAGAAGGACTGTACATGGATTCACCATGCCACAATGGCACGGAAGTCACCAGATGCCCTTCTGGCTGTTACCTTGTTGTGAACTGAAACCAGTTCGCCACGGCTCATCCTGGCAGTGGAGAGGCAACTGTGTGAACCCACACATCCCCACACACTAAGTAGCACATGCCAGTCCCAGTAGGAGTTTGGGCCTGGCTGGCACGCTTCTTCCCCTGGTCACTACATTTACAAATTAGGGCATGTGGGCACACACACCATGCAGAACTGAGCTGGCTCCCTGCCAGCCCTGCTTTGGCTGGTTTAAGGCAATGGCCAGGAGGTCGTTTTAGGGCCATTATTCATAGTAAAACGTAAAGGCAAAGCACCCTGCTCAGCCAGGCAGGAAAGCAGAAGCATCAGCAATTACGAAAGCTCCCCCACCTTCCGCTATCTCCACTTGAGAACTCCAACCATGTGTTCCGACATCTGCTATCCGTACTCTCATGTCTCTGGAACCATCACCGTGAATGGTGCTTGAAAGCAGAAGTGGGAATTGTGCGGCCTTCCAGATCTTGCTGACATGCAATCCCTGCAGCCCTAAACAGCGTTGTCAGTGGCAGGGGATACTGGAAGTTGGCGTTCCACGACATCTGGAGGGTGGCACAATTCCCAGATCTACTTTAAAGCATAAAAACAGTGGAGATTCTTGCCACAAGGAGCTTACAAATTGGCAGTCATGGCATCATAGAGTTGGAAGGGGCAACGAGAGCTCTCTGCTCCAGCCCACTGCCACCCGTGAATATGCCAAGGGAAAGAGGGGAAGAATCTTCCATCAGCCACTATTTTCATTCTCCCACCTGCTGCGGCAAACAAGACAGGCCTAAGATGGTCCCATTCCCAGGAGAAGGCAGCGTTCTGTTGACCATTCAGACTGACTGGAGATCTTTCGCTTCCCAGCATCCTAAAATCCCAGGTTTTAGTTGCCCAATATGGAGCTTGAACTCCTGGCTAGAACTCTTTCTATGCAGTATGCTCATGATTGCAATTTTTCAAGGGCTGCACAGTAGTGGCAAGGGAAAACAGGCAAAATCTCCTGGCTCCTGGCAACCTATTTCTTCAGCATCATATTGCTTTCGTAGCCCCAACACCCACAGCCTTTCCCCTTCTACCTTCTCCACTCAGGTTTGCACAGTTATGTCAACAGAAGGCACCAACAGGATTTAGCATTGACGGGGGATTGAACTAGATAGCCCTCAGGAGCCCTTCCAAGTCTGAGATTCTATAAATATTTTGTTTTGGCTCTTCTCTTATGCACCACAGCTTGGGAATGACTATTAACAAATGGTAAGTTATAGAACAGAATCATAGAATCATAGAGTTGGAAAAGACCACAACAGCCATCAAGTCCAGCCCCCAGACATGCAGAAACACACACTCAAAGCAGTCCTAGCAAAAATGGCCATCCAGCCACTGTTTTAAAAACTCCAAAGAAGGTGCTTCCACCAAGCTCCAAGGCAGCATATTCCTCTGCTGAATGGTTTTTCCCATCAGGAAGTTCTTTTTGATGTTTAAGTCAAATCTCTTTTCCTGTAATTTGAATCAATTGCTCCATGTCCTAGTCTCTGGTGCAGCAGAAAACAAGTTTGCTCCATCTTCAACATGATATCCATTCGAATATTTAAACATAGCTGTCATGTCACCTCTTAACCTTCTTTTCATCAGGCTAAATATATCAAGCTCCCTAAGCCTCTCTTCATAGGGCATCACTTCCAGACCCTTCACCATTTTGGTTTCCCTCCTCTGGACACATTCCAGCTTGTCAATATCCTTCCTGAATTGTGGAGCCCAGAACTGGACACAGTATTCCAGGTGAGGTCTAACCAAAGCAGATTTTAGTGAGATTATTACTTCCCTTGATCTCAACACTATGCACCTATTGATGCAGGCCAGAATCACATTGGGGTTTTTAACTGCCATATCACACTGCTGACTCGTAGTCAGCTTGTGGTCAACTAAGACTCCTAGATCCCTTTCACACATATTGTTTTCAAGCCAGGTATCACTCATCCTATATCTGTGCATTTCATTCTTTCTTCCTAAATGTAGTACCCTACATTTTTCCCTGTTTACATTAATTTTGTTAGCTTTGGTCCAACTCTCTAATCTGTCATGGCCATTTTGAATTCTGATCTTATCCTGGAAGTGGGTGGTTGGATTCATGGAATCATAGAAACATAGAATCATAGGCCCTTTCCACACCTTACCATCTTCCGGTGCTGGGGTGCAGGGATCGTGCGAGCAGCATCTGGAGAGAGGTTCTCACTTCCGGGGATCTTCTGCTCATGCAAGAGCCCCGCCTCTTCCTTCCACAGTACAGCCTGGGAATTTCCCAGGCTGCACTGGGGCAGAAAGCACAACTGGCGCAGCTTCTAGCTGAAAATGAAAAGGTGTGCGATCAGTGCCTGCCCCACCCTGGAGCATTGCGCCATTGTGAGTGCATCATGCAAATCGCTCCTCACAATCTCATGACGCGCCAGGGGCCGTTTCGCATGGAAAATGCTGTGCGAGAAAGGCCATAGAGTTGGAAGAGACCACAGAGGCTATCCAGTCCAACCCCCTGCCATGCAGGAACACACATCAAAGCATTCCCAACAGATGGCCATCCAGCCTCTCCTAAAAACCTCCAAAGAAGGAGACTCCACCACACTCCAAGGCAGCATATTCCACTGCTGGACAGCTCTGACCATCAGGAAGTTCTTCCTGAGGTTCAGGTGGAATCTCCTTTCCTGCAGCTTGAATCCATTGCTCCTTGTCCTAGTCTCTGGAGCAGCAGAAAACAAGCCCGCTCCCTCTTCGACATGACATTCCTTCAAATACTTAAACATGGCTATCATCTCCCCTCTTAACCTTCTCTTCAGCAGACTAAACATACCCAGCTCCCTAAGCTGTTTCCCATAGGGCATGGCTTTCAGTTTATGTGTAATAAAATCTTTTTAGTGTAACTAACTTATAACTGTAACACAAGGACAGAGAACTTCACCCCCTTTATGGTGTAACTGTAGTTGATTTGAAGTTGCCTTTATAGTTACAGGTCATTGTGACCTCACCAGCACTTGTAGCATTCTTATGCTGTTACTTCTCCCAACTAACTGTTTTTAATTCCTCTTGAACAGTCGAAAAGACAAGCATTACTTTTTCAAAAATTCAAACTATAACATGACCTAATTACATCAGTGAATAAAAAGTAATTAAGCAAGTATTGCCACGCCTGTCACAAATCAAACCCATAGTTGTTTGCTGCCTCCATTAACTCATTCTGTCCTCTTTGAAAGCTGCGGATGTTTGAGAGCAAGGTCGGAATGTGGGGCAGGGCCTTGCTGGTGGTGGCACTTGGGCTCCAAAACTCCCATCCTGGAGAGGCTGGACTGGCATCTCCCCTGCTCCTTTTTGCCAGCCGGCGAAGGCTGTTTTGCCTCTACAGGGCTTTGGGGATTAACTGCTTCTGGGAGAAGGACTTTGTGCTGTGTTTTCCCCATTTGTTGCCTGTTGGTTGGTATGTGTTTAGATTGATTTTAACAGCAGTGATAATGTATTTTCACTCTGCTTTGAATTTTAGCAAATAGCACTTTTGTAAGTCTCTAATTTTTTGTAAGTCACCTTGAGGACCAGATGGGGCAGAGGGAGATGTGATATAAATATATAACCTTAACAAGAATAAAAATATTAACAGCAATGACAACAAAGGACTGAGTGGGGCTTGTTATGTCCTCCCCTGTTCCTTCAGTCCAGAGAGATCTTTTGTTCACTCAGTCCTTTTTCTTTCTTTTCAGTGTAGTCCTGTGATCTCTTGGAATGGCAGGAGGTTCAGAGTTGCTAGAAATAGGGACAGAATACATCAGTTTCCTGAATGGGGTCCAATCTGGAGTTCCAAGCCCGCCCACATCCCGAAGAAACTTGTACAGGAACAAAAATGGCTTGTCAAAAGTTCCCACAACTTACCGACCATTGCTCTAAAAAGCTGTGCTCACAGTATTTTGGCTATGCACAGAAAACTGTGCAGCTTCCCGGGGGGGGGAAGGACCATAGAGGCAGTGTAGTATAATGGTTTGAGCACTGCAACACAACTCTGGAGACCAGGGTTGGAATGCCCACTCATCCATGGAAACGCACTGGGTGACTTTGGGCAAGTCACACTCTCTCAGCCGCAGAGGATGGCAAGGGCGACCCCCATTCTGAACAGATCCTTCCAAGAAAGCCCTCAGAAACCCTGCTTTAGGGCTGCTATAAGTCTTAAACAACTTGAAGGTACACAACAACAACAACGACATTGGTTTTTTGTGTGTGTACAAATGATGTAGTGAAGGGTGTGACATGATGGATGCAACCACTGCTGGTTTAAATGTTGTGCAAACCAAATGTTAAGCAGCAGAGAAAGAAACTTGGGCTTACTGAAGCTGCAGCCATTGTCCCTCTGAGTGTTATGCAGTTTTCAATTTCTGCGGCAAAAAACTTTGCAGTTTTCAGCTTCCATGTCAAAAAACTTTACGGTTTCCAGAAAACTCTGTCATGTTCCCATGATTTCAAGAAAAAATAATCCTAAGTGTCTTAAAGCTATTGGGGGGGGGAGTCTGTTTCATTGTCCTCAAAATCCATAGGGAATCTGAAAAATTGAGATTTACCATCCTTAATTTAAAAAAAGAGGTGTTTGAGACAATCATCTCAGAGGATGATTGGATGGAATTTTTGGGGCACCAGCATATTTCCACCCAGACTTCCTTTCCAAGGGGAGTCTCCCTGTTCTTCTAGTAGATCAACCCGCAGTGGGGGAATCATGCCCTGGGACCAACTCCCTTCACGAGGGTAGACAGCTAGGGCAATCCCAGACCCTGAAATTTCAAGGCCTAAATCTGAACCCTGGGGATCAATGATTGTGATGTCACCAGTATCACAGGCCCTGGTGATGTTACAAGGATCCCATTCTTTCCCTGAGATTCCACCTCTTTGCTTTGAGAAATGGAAAACTCTGCCCTTTACTCCTCCAACCCTTACTTCTCCTCCTTTGGGCCACAAAACCCAAATGCACAGATATAAGATGGGGGATACTTGGCTTAGCAGTAGGATGTGTGAAAAGGACCTTGGGATTATTGTTGATCATAAATTGAACATGAGCCAACAGTGTGATGATGCAGTAAAGAAGGCAAATGCTATCTTAGCCTGCATTAATAGAAGCATAGTTTCCAATGACTTGGAAACAATGTAGAGTGTAATGGGAGTATTATCTCCTTTAATACTCCCATTACATTCTATATTGTTCAGGCCTCATCTGCAGTCCTGCATTCAGTTCTGGGTGCCTCCTTTTAAGAAGGAAATAGATAAATTGGAGCTGGTTCAGAGAAGAGCAACCAAGATGAGAAAGGTCATGGAGCACAAAATCTATGAAGAGAAGTTTGGGGAGCTGGGCATGTTCAACCTAGAGAAAGGTAGGCTAAGGGGTGAAATGATTGCCCTCTTGAAACATCTCAAGGGATGCCCACGGAGAAGATGAGGCAGGCCTGTTCACTGCAGTCCCAAGAGTAAAGGGACCAGCTCTGAGGGTTTGAAATTACAAGAGAATAGATTTTGATTGGACATTGGAAGAAACTTGTTGACAAGGAGGGCATTTCATCAATGGAACCAATTACCTAGAGAGGCGGAAGGGTCCACTTCTCTGGTCATTGTCAGAAAGAGGCTGGGCAGCTACCTTCTTGGGAAGCTCTAGCTGGAGATCCTGCATTGAAAGCAGGGGGTTGGACTTGAATACCTTTGGGAGACCCTGCCAACTCTAGGATTCTAGGATTCTATTTTTCTGACCTGACCTGGGCCCTTTCCGCACTACACTCTTATAGCACAATTATTCCACTTTCAACATCCTATGGAATCCTGGGGTTTGCAGTTTCAAGAGGGGCCAGCCGGCAAACCCCAGGATTCCATGGGATGTTGAAAGTGGAATAATTGCGCTATAAGAGTGTAGTGCAGAAATGGCCCAGGTATGGTGACTTTCTTTGTTCCCTCCACAAGCTGTCCCACCCTTTTCTGAAAAGACGCACCTTTCTCTCGCTGCTCTATGGACGCCTGATATCATCATCTCCTCATCTGTGAGTCAGCCAAGCTTGCCAGCTGACGGTGTGTTTCTGGGGGCTTATCTCCTTTATGAATTATGCCAAAGAAGGACAGGCAGCAGGGGCACTCTTGTCCTGAAACTGATTTAAATGCCTGCAGCATTTCCTCATTTCCTCAGCATCCCCTCGGGCAGCTGGAGACGTGAATGGCTACAAACGTTAATCTGGCAGCTGCTTTCCTCGAAACTAGTTCTGTCTCAAGATCTTCTGCCTGGCCTCTCCGACCAGCGTGATGATTTCTGGACCAATGCAATCATGGTGCACCCTGCCCAAGTATTTGACACACCAGTTTGGGATGATGGGATGTCTGGTTCATGGCCTCCCTTGACCCAGGCACCAGACACATCCTGTGGAAGTTTGCCTCTTTCAGATCACCCAGTGCAATTGGTGAGCAACAGATTCAGGGCAGAAAAAAAAATAGTCTTCCTTCACTCTAAGCTGCTGTTAACCTGTGGGATGACTTGGATGAAGGAGTGGAGGGCATGCTGATCAAATCTGCAGATGACACCAAATTGGGAGGGGTTGCTAATACGCCAGAGGACAGGATCAGAATTCAAAATGACCTTAACAGGTTGGAGAGCCAGGCCAAAGCTAACAAAATGAATTTCAACAGAGAGAAATGTAAGATCCTACACTTAGGCAGAAAAAATGGAATGCACAAACATCGGATGGAGGACATGTGATTGGATAATAATACATGTGAAAGGGATCTAGGAGTCTTGGTGAATCACAAGCTGAACGTGAGTCAGCAGTGTGATGCGGCAGCCAAGAAAGCCAACGTGATTCTTGGTTGCATCAATAGGAGTATAGTGTCTACATCAAGGGAAGTAATAGTATCACTCTATTCTTCTTTGGTTAGACCTCATCTGGAATACTGTGTCAAGTTCTGGGCACCTCAGTTCAAGAAGGATATTGACAAGCTGGAGCGTGTCCAGTGGAGGGCGACCAAAATGGCTAAAGGTCTGGAAGCCATGCCCTATGAAGAGCGGCTTAGGTTGCTGGGAATGTTTAGTCTGCAGAAGAGAGGTTAAGAGGGGACATGATAGCCATGTTTAAATATTTGAAGGGATGTCACGTCAAAGATGGAGTGGGCTTGTTTTCCACTGCTCCAGAGACTAGGACAAGGAGCAATGGATTCAAACTGAAAAGAGAAAAGAGATTCTACTTAATCCACTTAAAGGAAAAGAGATTCCACTGAAACTTCAGGAAGAACTTCCTGACAGTCAGAGCTGTCCAGCAGTGGAATATGCTGCCTCGGACTGTGGTGGGGTCTCCTCCTTCTTTGGAGATTTTTAAGCAGATGGCCATCTGTCAGGAGTGCTCTGATGTGGGTCCCTGCACGGCAGGGGGTTGGACTGGATGGCCCCTGGGGTCTCTTCCAACTCTATGATTATACGAATCTATAACTCTGTGGTTCTCTGCCACAAGATACGGGGCCAGCCTGTGGCTTGGAGGCCCTTAACAGGAAACTGTTGTTGTTCTTAATGCTAACTTTATATTCTGGCTTTCTCCCCAAGACCGTGATTCAAGGGGCTTACAAATCAAAACAAATAAAACTCAAACATACAAAACATTAGCATTAACATGTAATTAAAAGCTGACATTCTGTTGGTATTTACATACATGTAAGTTCCTTTGTACTCTTTTGGTGGTAGCCTAATATTCATATTCAGCTCACAGTTGTATTATCAGGATTCCATAAGTGTAAATACTGCATACTCTGGCCATTTCCACACTAGACTGTTATAGTGCTCTCATTCCTCTTTCAACATCCTGTGGAATCCTGGGGTTTACAACTGCAAACCCCAGGATTCCATAGGAGGTTGAAAGCAGAATGAGAGCACTATAACAGTCTGGTGTGGAAATCTCCTCAGTTGTGCATTCTTGGGTGGTGTGTAACTATTCTGTGCTGCCTTTGATGTCCCATTTGATTCACTGGGTCTGCAGAAACAGTGATGGCACATTCACAAATGCACAACTAATTGAGCAGTTCTGGGATTTAGCACAACCACGGCTTAATGATGTGAGTGTAGAATTACCCTAGGCAAGCACAAGGGAAGACCTCAGCTAAACTACTGTTGAGAGCCAACATGGTGTAGTGCGTTGAACACTGGACTACAGCCCTGGAGACATGGGTTCGATTCCCCACTCAGCCGAGGAAACCCACTGGGTACCCTTGGATGAGTCACATACTCTCCGTGCCAGAAAACCTCATGATAGGTTCATTTTAGGATTATTGCAAATCAAAAATGACATGAAGGTACACAACAACAAAAACTGCCATTAACATCAATTAAAACGTACAATTATTATAATAAAGAGCAGTTTTAAAAACAGTACTTTAAAAGCAGTACAGGATCCTGTTAAAAGTCCTTTTTTTAAAAACATTAAAATCTCAAGTCTGTGAGAATTAAAAAAAAAAGTCTTCGCCTGCCGATGGAAGCAGAGCAGGTAGGGAGCCAGTCTGTCCCTGCTTCTCCAAGAAGGGAATTCCTACCACAAAGAAGGGCCTATCTTGATGTCCCCACCAGACATCCCTGTGGAGGTGGTGGGACTAAGCAAAAGGCCTCCCTTGGGAGCGTCAGGGCCCAGGCAGGCTCATACAGGAAGCCACAGTCTGTCAGATAGACTGCAGCTAAGCCATAGAGAAGTTTATACTACTAGACAAATTCACAGAATATAGAGGCTGCCAGTGGCCACTGGTAATGTTGGCTAAATTGAACTTCCAGGTTCAAGAGAAGTCTATCAGTAATACCAATTGGTGAGAGGGAAAGGAAAAAAGAGCCTGTTGGGTTTTGAGTCTTGCTGGCAGGCTGGACGGAGACAATGTGAGACATTTGATGTTGGATTAGATGTTCTCTGCCCTTTTTCTCTCCAGGTGGATCTGCTCAGAACTAAAAAAACCTGCTGCTTTTTAGGACATCCCTGAGAGATCCCAAGCCCACCACAGCCAGTGCAAAATAACCTTTTTCACAGCTCTGATTCTGATACAGCTTCAGGCCACTCCTGATGTTCTCAGATCCCCCCACATACAGTCCTCCCTCCACATATGAGGGTTTAACCTTCGCAAATTTGATTATTTGTGAGGCACGTGGATGCCCCCCCCCAATTCTTTTCCTCCCATTCCCTTGCCTTTTGCCAGGACGTGTCTGCCTTCCTTTCCTACACTCAGGAAAAAGGCAAAGGAATGGGAGGCTGGATCCCCAAGCACAGAGAAGAAAGGCACACATGTGACTTCCCACCCCATTTCCTTGCCTTTTGCCTGTGTGGGGAGAATGCACGCAGGGGCAAAAGGAAAGGGAATAGGGATGAAGGCATTGTGCACCTTCCTTCTCTGCATGGTGCTCCCCCTCCCATTCCCTTGCCTTTTGCTCAGGTGCAGAGAAGGAAAGCAGGTGCACCTGGGCAAAAGGCAAGGGAATAGCAAGAAGTATCCCTGGAAGGGAATGGGAGAAGTAACATGAGGGGAGAGTTATTCACAGTTTTCCTACTTCCGTGAGGGTTCTGTGTCACTGTAATTTTAAGTCTACCAAGCAACATGGACTAGTATCTTCTGTGTTGTTGGTTTGGTGAAACCAGTCCAAATTCTAGTCTAAACCTTAGGGAAGCTGTCCAAGGTGCTCTTTTGGGAATTGGATCCAGCAGCTTGGATAGGCCCATTAACATTCAGGCTAAAGCCCAGAAAAAATTCACCGCCCCAGTAACATGGATGGAGGGCACCAGCTTCAGCTGGGACCGAGGTGGGAGCCCTGGGTGAGAAAGATTTATTTGCATGTCATGATTAAAAACCGTCTTCGTTGCTCTGCTCAGACAGCAACTTTGCTTTTGAGATGTCAGATGAACCTCCCAGCTATAATTCAATTGAAGTGCAAGAGAGAGATACATTAATTAGGAAAAGGAGAAGGGCTGAGGTATTATTTCCCAGCTCAGTGGGTGATCTGTTCAGCTCACTCAATCTTCACCAGACAGAGAATCTCAGAGGAAGATGGGGAAGGGCTGCACTCATTTCTGTCTCCATCAGAGCTGTTCACAGCTTTGGACGGAGCTACCTCAAAGAGAAATGGGATTCACGTTCTGTATGAATCAGCCAGCAAGATTAATTACTTTTTTGCTCACATCAGAACTGTCTAAAAGTCCATGGGTTTGTGAGGTCACAGAGCTTTGTGAGCTTGGACACGTTGACTTTCATCCTGCTAGTGACTAATGCCTGTGTATGTTCCCTGCAGCATATGCTTGCATTATGTTGGCTGTGATATAATGGCCATGTTCAACTGAAAGTTGCAGAAGCAGAGTTGAGCATCTGGTGCCACTGAGCATGTGGTCCCATTGCCCATGGCTCATGCAATTTACATTTCTTTTCACAGTCAGTTGCACAGCACTGCAATTGACCAGGGCACAATCTCCATATAACTCTGTGAGTGCAAAGTTACTTTCCATCTCCTTGATGCAAGACCCCATCACTCACTTCTCTGGAATACAGCTGAACCTGAAATACCTCCTGTAAAACACACCTTGACGTAAAGGATCCACTGACCATATATGCCATAAAAATAACCTGATTGCTTACTCATTGATGACAATTTTCCATGACTATGGAACCATCAGAAAATATAGAAAATGTTCTCTGTTTCCCCCAAGTGGCCAATTCAGATACTGACCTTGGAAATGCTGGGGGAAAAATGAGAAGGGCACTACAAAGTACTCCTTCCCTGCTGCAGCACAAAGCAGCTACCCATGTGACCTTCCTTCCTCCTTCCTCTTCCATGCTTCCTCCTGAATCAGCAGTACATCCTCAATAAGGGATGACAGGCAGGCAACCCATTCCTTTTTCCAGAAAAGTTGTGAACTACAGCCATGGTTGTTACACACAAAACATTAACGCTGTTCCAGCTCACTCCTGCAAAAATTAAACTTGAAACTGAAGTAACTTGTTAGGAAAATGAATTACTTCCTACCTTTGATGTGGATGGGGAGGAGGAAAGAGGATTAGAAGGATTAGGAAAGATGGGAACTCTTATGAAGATTCAGGATAAATAAGTAATCTTTTGGAGCAATTAGAATCAAAGAATGATAAAATCATAGAATCATAGAATCATAACCTAGACCATTTCCTTACTAGACTGTTATAGTGCTATTATTCCACTTTTAACATCCTATGGAATCCTGGGGTTTGCAGTTTACAGTTTGCAGTAAACTGCAAACCCCAGGATTCCATAGGATATTGAAAGTGGAATAATCATGCTATAACAGTCTAGCGTGGAAATGGCCCTAGAGTTGGAAGAGTCGCCCATGCTTATCCAGTCCAATCCCATTCTGCCATGCAGGATATACAGTCAAAGCACTCCCTTTGACAGATGGCTATCCAGCTTCTCTTAAAAAAAAAAAACCCAAAGAAGGAGACTCCAACACACTCCCAGGCTGCAGCAGATTCCATAGTCGAATTGCGGAGAGCTAACCAAGAGACCATGAAGCTGAAGGCATTGTCTCTCCCGAATCCAACACGACGCCTTTGCCCTGCCTTGCCCTTCTACCTTTCCATGCTCCCCAAACCCCAGCTGAAGTGTGATGGTCCATTCCACTCATCTCTCTTTTGCATCCAGAGAGGCATGAGAGGAAATCAGAGCAATCACAACCAGCTTGTAATATACCTATTGGTTGCAATAGGAGGGTGACAGCATTTCTGAACAGCTGCCCCCAAGGTGTGTCTCCCGGGTCTTTGAGCATCTCTGCAACTATCCCAGAGCCTATTTGGTGCTTAAACAACAACTGTATGGGTGAAATTGTCTCCACAACAGTGATGTACAAACAGAACACAAGCCAGCAGAGAGGAAATCAGAAAGAGATACACATAAAAACCAAGAGGTGGCTGCAACAGCCACAGCTGACAACAGGGTTGAGAAACACACAGACCTCCAGATGTTATTAGACTATAGCTCCCATGGTCCCTCACCATTGTCTGTGCTTAGTACTGCTGGGAGCTGTAGCACTTTATAGGCCACATGCAGCCCATCTGTGGTCCAACTCCCAGTAACTGGTTTATCCTCACCTTCTATACTCTTTGGCCATTTCTGCCCTGCACTGTGATAGTGCTATGTCGGCTGTCTGCCTAACAAGTCTGAAAACTAGGGTACTTGTTTAAACAAACAAGGACCTCCAAAAAACCTCTTGGCATAAACTACAACCTGGAGAAAGCAGCCACTTCACACCACAATAAGAAAAAGACAAATAAGTTTATTGTGGGTAACAAGGCATGTAGCAAAAGCCCGTCATAAAGTTAAACAATAAAAGAGCAGAGTAACATACAAACCAGCATGGTGAGAAGGCGAGAGAGAGAGAAGAGTGCTTTCCAAACAGCTTATATACACTCCACACAGCTGTACATTATTAGGTACTCTACACCTACCTCAGTCAAACACATAAATTACAACTTAAACATTTAACATACAGCTGCATAGCCTTATCTCAGTCTACACCTTGTGCTTAAAGGGCAAGGTCAGAAGAAGCAGCGTAGCATCAAGTCAGATTAACCCTTTACATATTGTGACATGTTATTATTCCATTTTCAATATCCTGTGGAATTCTGGGCTTTGTAGTTTACTGAGGCCAAAAAGCTCTCTGGCTGAGAATCCTAAATGCCCCTCTCAACTGCAAGCCCCGGGATTCCATAGGATGCTGAAAGTGGAATAACAGCAATATAACAGTGTCATGTGGAAATGGTCTTAGAAAACACTCCTAGTTTTGGTTCATCTGTAAATACAGTAATATTCTGAAGTTACTCTCACATTGAGCAGAGTGGCACTGGCATCTGAGTAAACATGCCCAGGATTCCTCTATAAGTATTTTGGTGGCTTCGATAGAAAGGGAAGGAGAGAGCAAGCCAGGTAATAACATCCCACCCCCATTCCTGAAGTTAGTCTCAACTGCCATGTTCCATGAGGCCACCAGAGAAGCACGAAAAAATAAGGGTCAGGATCCTGCATAAGTGTGGTCTCCACACGAGGAACTACTTATTGCTTGCACCGCTAAGTCCTTCTGTTGAATGGCAGTGCTGGGCAACTGAGTGCATACCTGAAAGTGCACAGGCAGGCATGACTGAATATGCATTCATGTGCCTCCACATGTGCACACAGGGACATAGCATGTACTTGTGAGTGTGCATGCTCATCTGCCTGCATGAGTGTATCTGCATGCAGAACAGCACCTTGTGCCCAACTCTGCTTTTGCAGTCTGGAAATGAATGCAGATGTTGCATTTTGGACAAGGTAACTTATGAAAGTAGAGGACACCAGCAGAATTCCAGCTAAAGTCTTATACAACTTGGGTGTGACTTGTCTGGTAATTTGGGATTTTGAAACAACATGATGGCATTCAAGGATTTGGGAGCTGGCATCCTAATAGTGCTTTAGGCACACCGAAGTTCTGTATGCAGTTATATTTTGTGGGACTAACATAGAATAACAGTCTTAGAACCTCTGAGTTGGGAGGAAGCTCAATGGTCAGCCCCCTTCAGCCATCCAGGAACACACAACTAAAGCACACCGGAAAGATACACACTCAACCTCTTTTAAAGACCCCAAAGAAGGAGAGCCCACCATCTTCTGGGACCATCTATTCCACTCTCAAACAGTTCTTTCAGTTAGAAATTCTTCCCTGCACTTAGGTGGAATCTCTTCTCTTGTTTTCTCATTTTCATCTGTTGAATAAGTGTCATTCTGCAAAAGTAACCCTTGCAGATGCAGACACGCCTTCTTGAATGGTGCGTAACCACTCATCCGTGCCTTCAAGGCACCACCTCATTCTCTGGGACTATGGAAACAGGAGGCACGTCTGCAGCGAAGCAACTGGTTGCACAAAGTTGGTACTCAGCAGAAGGGTGGTGTAGCACAACCGCAGGGAGTAGATTTACGTTAGACAAATGCAATATGGAATTTCGGCTAAGACCTTTAGGATACTTTATGCAATTGGGAGATTCACCATAGTAGACTTCCACCCGTAACTCACCCCCCACCCCAAAAAAATGAATTTCTCGATTGTGTTTCTCTTTTCACTTGTAACCCTACTATAAACTTTAGTAACATTTGGGAGGAAAGCACTGGTTGTTTTGAAAACCCAATGCATTTCCGACAGATGGAGATGATGGAGCGAGGAACTAGGCAGCGTGTGGCAGCTGCAGCAGGCACGAAGCTTGCTTGGCTCAGCCAGCAATCAATAACAGGCACATCAGCTCTCCCTAGTAATAAATGAAAGAGGTACTGATTTTTTTAAAAAAAAAAATTACTTAGCAGAGATGAGCACTTGCATATCGTTTACCTGCCAAATCCCGGGGGTGGGATCTCGTGTTTCCTTGGCAACAGGAGGCAAAATCAATCACACCCAAGTGCAAGACAGCCAGCAATGAAGGAAGGGAAATGGGGTGTACAAATGTGAAAACAAGTTGGGGCCGAAGGATAGATTGTGCCAGATTAGTGCAAGGGGACTGTGGAGCAGATTGTGTGAGACAAGTTTTCCCGGCTGCAAACTGGCAGAGGATCCCCATATGAGAGCAATCTTCAAAGGATACCTAAAGCAGACAGGAAAGAGGAATGCAGCAAAGTCTGTGTTCCTACATGCAAGCATCTGCCTGCATGCACATGTGCATACAGACAGACAGACAGATACACACACACCTCACACACACACATACACATAGTTATGAAGGTGAAAAAGAAGGGAAATCTGTGTGTTCCTGTGTGCCTAGTGTGTCTGTAAAGGGATACAGGAGTTGTGCAAGTAAGACATAAATATTCTGGGTGTATCTTTATGAATACATGGTCAGACATGCTGTAAAATAACAGATGTGGCAAATCTTTGCACATCAACATTCTCCCCAGGTGGATTCTAGGTCAATAACTAGTATGATGCCTCTTATTCTCCTTCTTCTGGATATTTAAAAAAAATGAAGTGGATTAGATTCTTCAGAAATGTCTCTCATACTGGGTGGGGAAAGAGAGGAAGGGCACTCCATCCCCTCAATGATGGGAAAGAAGGTAGAAGTGAAAGGGTGGGAAGGAGTTGTAATTATTATTGGATTTTTTAACATAGGGTGGGAAGGAGTTGTAATTATTATTGGATTTTTTAACATAGAAATGAAATGAAATGCAAAGATACAGGATGGGTGACATCTGGCTTGATCACAGAATATGTTAAAGTGATCTAGGAGTCTTTGTAGACCACAAGCTGAACAGTGTGATGCAGCAGCTAAAAAGGCCAATGTGATTCTAGGCTGCATCCATAGGAGTACAGAATATAGGTCAGAGGTTCTTAACCTGTGGTCCATGGACCCACGCGCAGGTCTGCATGCACAGAAGGGTGAATGGAGTGGAAGGAGGGCATCATCACTTGCCACAACTTGCCGCTGCCACCAGGTTGGAGTTGTCAGTTGCACAAGGGAGAGAAGGAAAGCAGTAGATCCCAGTGGTGGTGCCAAGCTGGGCAGGTTTCCCTGGGGCCCTTCAAGACTCCCAGCAATCAGGGAGGAGAAAAAGTTGGAGCCAGATGGCCCCCAAGCATTCCTGAAATCAGAGTGGCTGCTTCAGCGGAGGCAACGCCTGACTGAGGAGGAATATAAGTCTCTCTCTCCCACACACATGCAGAGTCAGGAGCAACTTGGAAGCTGTTTAAGTGGCATCCAAAAGGTGTGCCCAAGAATGGCCACAATCTAGTTCTCATGCAAAGAATCATTAGTCAAAGGAGTTGTATGATACCAGGTTCTTCTCACTGACACAGTTCTCATTGGTCCTCCGTTTGAAAAAGGATGCATTCACTGCCTAACGATCATTCCTTGTTGGCTTCCATGAAACTTAGTCCTAAGTAACTATACTGGAGCCTCGATTGTGCCCATGACTAATATCTCATTAGTCATGAGATATTGCCTCTTAAGTACATGTGATTCCCTCTCTCTCTCTCTCTCTCTCTCTCTCTCTCTCTCTCTGTGTGTGTGTGTGTGTGTGTGTTTGTGTGTGAATGCAGAGGAGGGGGCAAGGTGGAGGCACTCTTGTTTTCTGGTAGGATCTAAGGTTTCCACTCAGCCAACTCTGCCAGGTAGCAACATCAACATCAACATCAGTTGTTGTTGTTCTAAATTTGTGTTGAATTCATTCACTTACTGTCCATTTGTTACCCTGAGAATTTGGGGGGTCCCGTGAGGGGCGCCCAGGTTGCCAATTAAAATACCAAATTGGGGAAAATTAGCTCGAACACTGTTTTGGCTAGCAAGAGGCAGGGTAACGTTGCAAGGACCTTTTAACCTAATGTCTATGGCTTCAAGTAAGGGACTAGGCACACAAGGTTTTAAAAGTAACAAAATAATTTTATTGAAAAACAACAGCAAATAAATCCAACACACACACTCTATCTAACTGGGAAACAGAAGGGGGAAAACGTAAGGATGGGTAATACGACCTGGTCTTGATGTCCTGGGAAGATAGATGAGGTTCCGGAGTGGAAAGCTCAGCGTGGAGGGCTGAGGGGAGTTCTTTAGACAAACCGGCGGCAAGGCAGGATGGCAGTCCAAATAGTCCGAAGACTGCTTGGAAATCTGGGGTTTTTATAGGGAAGTTTGTGCCTTTCGGCTATGGCAAGCCAGGTGAGAACAAAGGAGTTTTGGGCTGGACAAAAGACATAGGCTGTTTCCGCCCTACACTGTTATAGTGCTATTATTCCACTTTCAATATCCCATGGGATCCTGGGGTTTGCAGTTTAGGGAGGGGCATTTAGAATTCTCAGTCAGAGAGCAATTTGGCCTCAGTAAACTACAAACCCCAGAATTCCACAGGAGGTTGAAAGTGGAATAAGAGCACTATAGCAGTGTAGTGTGGAAAGGCCCTGAGAGAGGTCCACCTTAACCTGATGGAATTATCTCCTGATTACAGTGGTGTAGCTCGTACGCAAATGACTTGTTTACCAGACTGGCTTGGCTGAGAGCCACACATCTATTGTAAAGTGCACGTGGGAAGTTCCCTGAAGCCGGGAGTGAAGTTTTAGTATGCTGGCCTCAAAAGAGATTGGAATGTGAGAGCAATTAGCGGTTGTACTCATGTCCGTGCTTGTCCGGAGAACTTACAAACACATGGAGTGAGGTGACTGAGAGCAGGTCCAGCTAAGGCTGAATTAGAGGATATCAAATGATATCTGGGCCCTCACCCAAGGGTGCCATGTCGGAAGTAACACATTTACTTCCTTCTCTCCAAATCTAAAGACTCTTGATGAGCAACTTTAAATAAATATTTGATGTAATTTAGGAAAGACCCTACAACACCAACTCTCTTAAGTAACATAACATTGGCCCATATTTACAAAAACACATTTTAAAAAACTCAACATCCATAAAAATCTATGTTCATGCATCACTATGAGGACTGAGATCTTTTGAGCTTGGAATGTTTATATTTCTAGCCTTGAAATGTAAGTCTTTTTGCCACAATAAGAGAAAGGGGAGGTCTAACCATCTTGACCTTCAGTTGGATTCCACATCACAGGGTGCAATTTATTTGCAATTTAAAATAACATGTGTGTCTAAAAATGTCAAAGATTTGGAGGGGGGGCATTCAAAGTTTTGTGGTCAGAGGGTACAAAGCCAGTCTACATCCCTGGTCTGGATTTTTTTAATTCCTTTCCTCCCAGGGCAGCAGGCACTCCAGGATTCCCTCTCCCCAAACCGCTGCCACAATCTCTCATTCTCCTTGCTGAGTCTTCCCCTTCTCCTTGTCCAAGAAGACTGGCTTGCAAATTTGCTGTCAGGTGGATTCTTTGTGCCACTCTTGGAACACATGTCGGTCTTTTCCCTTAAAGCCCTGAAAGGTGGGGGGTAAAAGTCAAAGGTGGTTGAATCAAGTGGTAACATGAGGCGTTACCTTCCCAGAATTTTTGTTCATACTTGATGTGGAAAACAAAGAACAGCTACATGAAGAACTGGTTTCAATTCTGATTGGAACTTCAAGAATTAAAATAGAGCCATAGGAGCATCTAAATCTCAGAGTCCCACCCGTCCCCACCGCCATGCCAGCAGTCCTGAAAGATGGCAAACATTTCTCCAGCACTACATTTCAAATAAATTTTAGTCCTATGGGCAGTTTAGCTAGATTTCTGATTTCTGTAATAACTTTTGCTATTTTTTTAACTTCCGTCTTAGCCTATGCTTTTAGCTGTGTTTATTTTAATTTTTTGTACACTGCTTTGATTCCCAGTTTGAAGAAAAGGGAAGATGATGATGGTGATGATGATGATGATTGTGGTTGTAGCAGCGATGGGGTGACCACGAGCCCCTCTTCGGTGCTCTTGTTCTGCACTGGCTTTACTAGTCATGGGACAGATATTCTGTGTCTCTTTTTCCCAAGAGGTTCCTTGGTTGTGCAGTAAATCAGCCACTGGCAGTGGACATGCAAGGAGGAAGGGGTTTAAACATTCTTTGGCTTGCTGTTGTCTTTTAAAAAAAATTCCCTGGGTTTCTTTTTACCTAGTAGGGGAAAAGATGCAGGTGTGCCAAAAGAAGAAAAGCAGATGTTGGGGGATTTTCAGTCAGTAATTGGCCAGATGGGGAGTGGAGAAATAAGAGAGCCTCTCTCCTGACTCCATTCCTCATCTGGCCAATTATTGACTAAAAATACCCCAACGGCTGCTTTTCTTCCTTTGGTACACCTATATCTTCGCTCCTGGTTACGGCTGCCTCCAGAGCTGCCAGGAGAGTAGACAGATCTAATATTCCATGTCATACAGGAGTGCCATGCTCTTCTGCTCTGGTCAGACCTCACCTGAAGGCATCCTGTGTCCAGTTCAGGACACCATAGTTCAAGAAGGCTGCAGACAAGCTGGAACATGTCCAGGGAAAAGCAACCAATATGGTCAAAGGCCTGGAAACCAAGCCTTATGAGGAAAAGGTGGGGGAGCTGGGAATGTTTGGCCTGGGCAAGGGAAGACTGAGAGATGACATGGTAGAGCTGTCTTTAAATACCTGAAGGATGTCGTGTAGAAGATGGAGCCAGCTTGTTTCTATTGCTCTAGAGACTAGAATGAGAACCAATGGGTTCAACAGACAAGAAAAGAGATTCCACCTAAATATTAGGAAGGATTTTTGTACGCAAGAGCTATTTAGCAGTGGAATGTACTACAGCAGATGATTGACTTTCCTTCTTTGGAGGTCTTTAAACAGAGGTTGGCTGTATTCCTGCATGGCAAGGGGCTGAACTAGATGGCCTTTGGGATCCCCTCCAGCTCTATGACTCTATGGCCCTTTCCACAACGCACCTTTTCGCGGAGCTGGGGTGCGGGGATCACGCGAGCAGCCTCTAGTGAGAGGTTCTTGTGTCCCAGTTCTGCAGCTGCTGCCTGCTCGCGTGAGAGCCCCACCTCGTCCTTCTGCAGTGCAGCCTGGGAGTTTCCCGGGCTGCGCTGGGGCAGGAAGCATAAGCACCGCAGCTCCAGAGCTCCACATACACAGCAAGTGCGCGCGGGGCCCCGGAGCAATGCACAATTGTGCACCATTTTCAGCTCACAGCTGAAAATGAAAAAGCGTGTGGTCAGCACCTGCCAGCCCCTGGAGCATCGCACAATTGTGAGTGTGTCGTGTGGACCGCTCCTCACATTCGCGCAACACTCGAGGGGTCCTTTCGCACGGCAAATGCCATGCGAAAAGGGCCTATGTCTAGTTTTCTTGGATTTAAAGTAAATAGAGTCAAATAATGGAAAAGAGAAGACAACTGAGGAATGGTAAATAATCAGATAAACGAGGCAAAGAAATGTTGGACATTTTCACTAGAATCTTGTCAATGTCTTCTTGAGTAACTTCCCCAACAGAAGCAGTTGGGGATTTTTGTCAGAAGCGGAATGGCTGTATTCAGTTCACACTTGTACAAGCAGAGTTACACATCTGATACCATTGTGCATGGTCGTGCCTCATGCACTGGTATGCATTTTGTTTGGTTGTGCATTGTGGCATATTGTGCATACAGACACATTCAATTGCATCATGCTGAAATGCATTAATGGGCCAATGCTGCACAATTATCATGTACCTCTATGTATGCCATCTTATTAGTGACAAGTTCAGTGCCAAGTGTACACATACTCATGTCTTATTCTTTCACCTTTTGTGCTCTGTCAAAAGTCCCCCACCCACCCTGTCAGCTGTCAAGCCCTACCATGTTGCTGCTTGCCAATGTGGAGAGAAGGTGGGGTGCAGTTGTGAGGATAATGTGGCTGGTTCAGGCTCCAAGGGGAAGGGACAGAAAAGTGCACTCCATCTGGGAGCACACCCTTGTTTCTTCTCCCCTCTGAGCTGAGACCAGCAATTTCTTGATCATCTAATTTGCCTTCCTTCCCCGTTTTCTTCCCTCTCCACTGGTAAGCAGCACTGGTAAAACCAGGGCTTGTCAGTTGTGAGGGCAAGAGGGCAACACAAAAGTGTACAAGACAAGCATTAAACTCTGCCTAGTAGGTCCACAGTGTAGGATCTCAGCCCATGTGCATCCATCCACCCAAGACTTTATTTATACTCCTCCTTTTTCCCAGGCTGGGACTCAAGGCAGCTTACAAAAAGGCAAAGGATACAATAAGACACACATAGTTACAAACATACAAAAATCAACTTTAAAATAGTATTAACAACAGAATTGAAACCATTTAAAACCTTACTTTAAAAGGAAAACTCAAACAGCACAGCACCATAAAAAGCCCTTTTGTTAAAACTAGCTTCCAAAGGCTTGCTGGAAGAAATAAGGTCTTGGCATCTAAAAGACAGAAAGAAGGAGCCCTCCTGGCTTTCCAAGGGTGGGCGTTCCAGTCAGTTCCTCCCATGCTCCCAGCAACCACACCCGTGAAGGTGGTGGAACAGAAAGAATTGCTTCTACCAGAGAGCTTAGAACTTGGGCAGCCCCATCTGGGAAGATACAGTCCTTCAAACAGCCTGGGCCTGAAGCTTTGGACCACAGAATCACCAAGTTGGGTCTCCTAGGCCATCAGGCAACCTCTCCAACTCAACACAAGATCTCCAGCTAGAACAGTGGTTCTCAACCTTCCTAATGCCGTGACCCTTTAAAACAGTTGCTCATGTTGTGGTGACCCCCAACCATTATCATAGTGTCAAAAGCTCAACCTGAGAAAGGCGTGAAGCGAAGTCCTAGGCGACCCCTGTGAAAGGGTCATGCGACCCCCAAAGGGGTCCCGACCCCCAGGTTGAGAACCACTGAGCTAGAACATCCTCTGCAGCAGGGAGCTGTCCAGCCTCTTTTTGAAGCTGTCCAAAGAAGGACAACATTGCATTTCTCCAAGGAATTGGTTCCATTACCAAACCACTCTCACTGTCAAGAAGTTTCTTCCAGCATTCAATCAAAATCTACTCTCCTGTAACGTCAAACCATTGGACCTGGCCCTATCCTTTGGGGCAGCAGAGAACAGGCTTTCTCCTTCCTCTCTGGGGCAGCCATTGGGGTATTTAAAGAGCATGATTCTGTCACCCTCAGTCTTCTCTTCCCCAAGCTGAACACATCCAACTCCTTCAACCTTTCCTCAAATGTTTTGTTCTCCATACTTCTCATCATCCTTGTTGCCCTTCTCTGAACCTGCTCTAACTTTTCTATATCCTTCTTAAAATGAGGTTCCCAGAACTGAACATAGGACTCCAGATGAGGTCTGACCAGTGCAATATATATTAGAACTATTACTTCCCTTGACTTACAAACTATGCTCTTAGTGCAGACTAAGATAGCATTTGCCTTCTTTGCTGCAGCATCGCACCATTGCTCATGCTCAACTTAGGATCAACAAAAATCTCAACGTCTTTCTTGCATGTAGTACTACTGAGCCAAGTATCGTCCATTTTATATCTGTGCAATATGTGACGTGATGTGTGAAGTAACATTCCATCTCCTCAGTCTAAGATCTTGGCCTTTAACTAAAAATCTAATCAGTTGTTATGACTGTTGTTAATCTGTTTAGGAATCTAAATTCAGCTAGGTCAGCGCCACTTCTCTTTATTTATTGTGTAGTGCACAGTGGAAGTACATCTATAGCATCATTATGTTGGAGTAATTACGCAAAATTTCCTGAGGGGCTGATGTTAATTAGTCCTATCTCTGCTTTATCTTGAGGTACTAAATTTGTGTTTATTCCTTAACTGGCTTCAGGAAGAGGAGAAGTGCCAAACCGAAGCCATATGGAAGGAGGGGAGGAGTGGGTGGACAGACGAATGAACGAATGGATGGACAGACAGAAGCTCCATGACTGAGTCAGATGAAAGCTCTGGGCTAGGGATACGTTGTAGATGCCCCATTTAACATTGCACTGCATTTATTTTCTTGCCATTTTAACAGATGTGGTTTAAGTCAATTTTAATTCACTACAGAGTTTGCTTACTGGCAGGCCAAGGAGGGCTGGATCCCCCCCCCCGACTAGATTGAGAAGCGGCTTCCCTGTAACCATCTGGCAAAATGGAACCATCAAGATCCCTGTGGCATTAAGCCTCTATAGGTGTTAGCCATCCAGGCTAAATGATCAGGTGCTCAGAAATACCGAGACAGCTTTGGACATGGAGCTTCCCCAGGAACAATAAGGACTGCTTGCAGTCTATCCTAGATGGACTTATTCGGGAGTCAGCTCCACTGAACATGTGGAGGGAACTTGTAAACGCACACAGCACTTGTGAGGGACCTCAGATTTAAGGCTGTTTCAAGGATAACAGACATGGGGATCATTTGCCTTCCCCCTGCAAGGATGTGCAATGAGGCAACAGTAAACAACCTGCTGCCAATGTTGACCCCCCGTACCTTAAAAACAGTTCTGGGGGGCCTGGCTTTTTAGCAATAATTTATGTATATTTTCATACATAAAGCCAACATGGTATGCATTCAGCACTGGACTATGAGTCCAGAGACTAGGGCCATTTCCGCACTATACTCTTATAGCACAATTATTCTACTTTCAACATCCTATGGAATCCTGGGGTTTGCAGTTTAGGGAGGAGCCATCTGGTCCCTCCCTAAACTGCAAACCCCAGGATTCCATAGGATGTTGAAAGTGGAATAATCACGCTATAAGAGTGTAGTGTGGAAATGGCCTAGGTTCAAATTCCTGCTCGGCCATAGAAACTCACTGGATGACCTTGGACAAAGTCACACACTCTCAGTCTCAAAAGGAGGCAAAGGCCAAGCCCATCTGATTGAGGAAAACCTTATGACAGGATCACTATAAAATGGAAACAACTTGAAGGCATGCACACACACACATACACATGTTTTTAAGCGTGGTTTGTGTTTTTCATCTTTTTAAATTTTTATAAGCTGGCTCATGACCCAGTTCTGGAGAAAAGGTGGGATGTAAACAAAATTAGTGGTGGTGGTGGTGATCATCATCATGATGATGATGATGATGATGATGATGGTGATGATGATGATAATAATGATGGCCAGATTATCAGTGGTTCAGCTTGTGCATTTACACCAGGTCCTCATTGGTTGGGGAGCAGGGGCTGAGGGCTAAGTGAAAAAGTGGTAGCCAGATTCTTCTTCTTCTTCCCAGACACTTTCCAAATCTGCCAGTTATCTGAGTAATTGCAGTTCTGAAAAGGGGCTCATGTTCAAAGAGTGTGTTTTGTTTTGTTTTATATTGCTGTACTGTTTGACTTCTGTGCCACAGCTCCTCGGCTAGGTTGTCTATTTGTCTAACCACCTTAATTCAGCGATGATGATGATGATGATGATGATGATGATGATGATGATGATGATGATGAGGGCCAATTAGAATTGCCAGTTCAGGATTGTCCCAGGCCCTGGGCTTTTGTGGCCAAAACCTGAGACCAAGAGACAACAGCCCCTTGCAATATCTTTAATCCTTATGCATTAAGTACCAAACACAGTTGCTTATAGCCTGTCATTCAAATATGTTTCCCAGTTTGGCAATTAAGCCTTAGCTAAAGGGGCTGCTCCCAGATCAAGGTGAAACGAGAGAATTACTCCTTCCTTCTCACCGACAATGGGCAGGGAGAAGATAAGTAACATCTACTCTAGCCTATGTGCTTCTGGCCAGAAGGTGGATGTGGAACAGAGGAGAGAGTGAGCCCTGAAACCACAAAAACTACAAAGAAAAGAGGAAGCTGACTAAGCAAATCTTAGACTTCCCAGAGAATCTTTGCAAGCTGCAGCAACAGACCAATGAAGCCTTGTCAGTTGGAGCAAGATGCTGTTCTGCCAGCTGAGCTGGGGATTTGTACCCAGCCTGCCAGGTCAGCTTTGCTCTCCCTGCCGTGGTTTAGGTAGTAGTAGCCTTGCATTGATGTTTAAAAAATGGACTTTATTGTGCTGTGAGAGGATGATGAGAGAAATGGTGTGGTGGGAACAAGGGGATGTTATCATAACAATCCCTCGTAAAGATAAACAAATGCGGCTGCGTGGTTGGGATGAGAAAACAGGATGGAGACAGGAGAGTCTGGGAAAAGAGTTGTTGAGAGTCTGGGAAAAGGAGCCCTGGTGGTGTAGTGGTTAAATGCTGGTACTGCAACCACAAGGTTGTGAGTTCGATCCTGCCGGGCTCCAAGGCTGTCTCAGCCTTCCATCCTTCCGCAGGTTGGTAAAATGAGTACCCAGCTTGTTGGGGGCAATTAGCTAAAACACATTGTAAACCGCTTAGATAACACTCAGTTGATAAGCGGTATAGAAATAAATGCTATTGCTATATGTCAAAATAGAGTTCTAGAGCATGCTAATTTGGAATGTTACAGCTCATAAGATACTGCAATTCCAGTAGTTCTTTAGTTTGGAAACAGCCAGGGTGTGGTGATGTTTCTCCACTGTTCTGAGTAACGCTTTTGAAACCTCTAAGCCTGTTCTCTGAACTCCAAGTTAGCCAGTACATCACCCAGCCCTTCCCTTCTGCTTAGAACTGAGTCCACGAAAACTAGCGAATTTGCACCCCTTTTCTCCCACTTGGAGACAACCCATTAAGATCAGAGACTCAGTGCCAGGCCTTGACATCTGGCAACCCTAACCACCAAAAGGATCCTGCTTGCCACTCCTAGCTTCTGGTAATGTACTTCCTTTTTGAGTCAGTTTGTTAAAAAGAGGTCAGATCTGCAATTTGCATTTTGGTTATATGAATTGCCTGGAAGCCAAAGAAATTGAGGCTGGAGGATTGGAGGGAGCTCCTGGAAGAGAGGTTTATGTCTGGTCAGAGCAGGGCAGGTTGACAGTGGTGTGCTTTTTCTTTTTTCAGCAGTGCTACTGGATGGTTAATCCTCTGAGCCTATCAGAAGTGAAACAGGCTCCTGTTTCTGCTTCTAAAGGCTTAGTCTCCTGGATTTCAAGGAGCCTTATTAAGTGCCACGCTGTCTAGAAGGTATAGAGGATTCAAATACAGATAAGTTACCCGGTAATAAATCTGTAAAGAGGATATCTGAGCAAACCATCCAGGGAGTAGAAAAATATCAACCATCCAGAGAATAGGAGACGCTGATATTTGCTGAACTCCAGAAGTATCATTGCTAGACTTAATACTACCTTCTCGGCGATACCCTGGCTGAATGTTTATAGTAGGCTTATGGAGGGTATTTCTGAGTCTAGTGAATGTGGCAGGATGACATTCCTCCCGGGCAGGTTATCAAGCTTTGGGGGCACTTTAGCCATTGATGATAATAAATATGCATCCAGAGGAAAATGGAGATAAAATGGAGATAACAAATAAATAAGGAGACTGCTGCTGCTGCAGGAAAAGTCAGTTTAAATGGAAGTCAGTTACACAACCACCCCTGGCAATTCAGAAGGGACTTTCTTGGGAAAGTTCCAAAACAAGGAGATAATTTTGCTTGCCAGGTGTGCTCTCCAGGCCCATGTATGAACTCGCACATGTTCTGAAAACAGACTTCACCAGGGGATGTTTGACATTTGGTGGGGTAGAACACATCTGGGAAAATTGATTCCGGTAAACTTTTGTCACAACAAAGTGATTTCTCCCTCGGGGAATTGTTTTGAATGCATAAGAATCCAAATACACACAATTATTATATTGGGGGGTAACAATCACTAAGGTAGAGTTGCATGAAGAGCAAATGATAAGAAATCCTGGATGAAATAAAGTTATCTCAAAATGGGAGGGAATTAACTCAAAGGTACATCCTATCCGCAAGAGTAAAGGCTGGGAGAGTTCTAAGAGGGGAATAAAGGCTGCTCAGCCCACTCAGCAAAATGGCTGAAGGAGGAGGTTCGGATGAGGTTCAGAGATCAAAGAATTATGGTGTTGGAAGGGATCCCAAAGGCCATCTAGTCCAACCCCACACCAATGCAGAAAATCCACAGCTAAAACTATCCCTGGCCAGTGGTCATCTAACCTCTGCTTTAATGAAGAAGAATCTCTTGCTATTTTTTGCTGATGATGGTTGCTACAGCTCTTGCTAATTTTTGGTGGTGATGGTTGTAGCGGTGAAGAAGAAGGAGATGATGATATTTACAGTACAGTACAGTACAGTAAATTTTATTGTATTTGACTAAAAGCCATTACAAATATAGTTAAAACCATAAAACCAATATAAAAGTATATATACATACATTCATATAAATATTAGATCAGAGAGTCCCCGGCACAGTCTATGGCAATCTCTTTCAAATAATTTGCACCAATGCTTTTAGCAGCTTTGGCAAATAAAGCTGTTTTATATGTAACCAGTGGATCACAATCTGAGAGCAACCAGCAAAGTTTTATGTAAGGAGTCTCACCTTGCAAGGGAGCCAGAATATGTCCCAAAAATCTCTTTTGAGGATTTTGATAAAGGGGGCAGGAATAGGTAGTGTATGATGTCCTCTACCTGCCCCATGCCACAAATAAAGATCCTTAAGTGTCTTGGAATGTTTCTATATCTGCCATCTAAAACAGATGTTGGCATAATTTGAAAACGCAGTTCCGTGAATGCTATTATCAAAGAGGGAAAAGTGAGTGTATGTAGGTACTGAGCTCTCAGATGGTTAGGTTTCACCATATGATACCAGTGTGAAAACTTTGATCTTTTAATTACACTTAGGTCCTTATTTATAAATATAGTCCCTCACTTTAGTTTTAGATCCCTCAAAGACAAAAATATCTGTTGAGAGACTTTTGGTTATTAACAGGTCCTGGACTAGCTTAGCCCAGCCACCTATCTTCCATTGCTCGGCTAAGCACAGCTTAGGCAGACGAGATGATGATATTTGTGTCTCGCCCTAGAGCACAAGATCTCAGGCAGCATACAAGTAAAATGCCTCTAAGCAGCTTGCTGCAAGGCAAGTAAGTCTTCTCTAAATAGACACCCGCCTACCATGGCAAGGTGGGAACAGAGTGGGAATGTACCATGAGCAGAGATGGTTCCTCCCGAACACAGGTCAGGGCTGCAAAGGTGTCGTTCTCCTGCCATCTTGCTAAATCCTTTCTGAGAAAATTCTGAGTGTTGCAGGTCCAAGAACTCTTGCAAAGAGGGTTTGGGTGAGAGAGCTTAGCAAGATATCAGAGTAGGAGGAGAGGTTAACAAAGGTCCATGGAGCCAGAACTGGGATTCAGAAAAGAGAACAGGCTGAGAAGGTTCCCTGGCGAACATCCCAGCTCAAAATTGTGGTTTTGGCCTAAAACAGGCTATGTGAGGCTTCAGGCTTCAGCAAAACAGGAACAAGCCTTCTTCTTGGGAGCGAAGAAGAAGCAGGGATGCTTCTGAAGATGAAAGCAGGGAAGCAGAACATCCAGGCACTGATGCCCGGGGGCTTTGCTCTTGGGCAATAGGAACCTTTTGCCCAGAGGCAGCTGGTGGCTTCCATCTCAGTGGGACAGGTTTTATTTTAAATATTAAGGCAGCTGGGGTGGAAGGCATGGTCAGAATCACTTGGCCCAGTACTCTTTTTGTGCAGAACCTCCACAGCTGAAGGGTCCCTGAGAGCCAGAATCCAAGGAAGGAGAGCCCACAATCCTTTGAGGAAGTACTTTCCACTTTTGAAGGGCTCTTACCAGCAGGGATGTATTCCCAATTTTCAGACAGAATATCATTTCTGGTTGTCTGAATTCCATTGGTTTGGGCCCCACCTTTTGGAGCAGCAGAAAACTCTCATAGAATCCTAGAATTGGTGGGGCGGTATGGACCATCCAATCCAACTGCTCTTGGCTCAGTGCAAGATCTCCTGTCCAGCCTCTTTTTGAAGACATCCATAGAAGTTCATTTTATTAATTGCAGCCCAGTTTTCTAATTTATCAAGGTCTCTGTGATTTCTGTTTCTAACTTCCAGTGTGTTAACTACCCCTCACAATTTTGTATCATCTCCAAATTTGATAAGCATTGCCCCCACTCCCTCATCTAACTCATTGCTAAAAAAAAAATACTGAAGAGTGTTGGTCCCAGCAGAGAATCCTGCAACACTCCTTGAGACCTCCTTCCAATCTGAAGTGCAGCTATTGATGACAATTCTTTGAACCCAGTTTTCCAACCAATTATATATTTATTTAATTTTTTTTTTCATCTAGTCCATATTTAATCAGTTTGCTAATCAAAATATTGTGGGGGAATTTATCACATGCTTTGCTGAAATCCAGATGAATGACCTCCACAGCATTCCCACCATCTTCAAAACTAGTGACCCAATCAAGAAAAGATATAAGGTTAGTTTGGGAGGATTTGCTCTTGTCAAATCCATGCTGGCTTCTACTAATCACTGCATTATCATCAAGATACTTTTAGATAGACCCCTGTATAATTTATGCTAATTTATTTTCCTGGTATTGAGGTTAAGCTGAATGGCCTGTAGTTTCTTGGATCTTCTTTTTTGCCTTTTTTGAAGAGAGGAACAGCATTTGCCCTTCTCCAGTCCTTTGGCACATCACCTGTTCTCCAAAAAGATGGCAAGTGGTTCTGCAAGTTCTCTGGGTTGCAGTTCATTTGGCTCTGCAGATTTGAACTCATTTAGGTTAACTAGGTGATTCCTGGCTAACTCCTTGTCAATCTTGATTTGCAACCCAGATTCCTTGCCAAATTCTCTGCTGTTGCATGGAGACACACAGTCCTCTGTCTCTAGGAAAAATGAAGCAAAATAGATATTGAGCAGTTCTACTTTTTCATTGTGATCTATTCACATTTTACCCTCCTTGCTGAGCAGTGGCCCCACCATTTCCTTCATCAATTCCTTATATCTAACATATCTGAAACCCCCTTTTTGTTGCTCCCTGCTTGCCTAGCCAGTCTCAAGATCATTATGAGCTTTTGCTTTGCTTACATTATTCCAGCAAAATTAAACTACACATCTGTATTCTTCCTTAGTGATTTGTCCTTTCTTCCATTCTTTATGCATGCTCTTTTTCCTTTTCACTTCTTTCTTGAGTTTACTGTGCGGCCATATTGCCTTTTCCCAGTGTTTCCCATTTTAACTCTTCCATGGAATTGCTTGTGATTGTGCTTTTGGCAATTTTGTCTTCATGAAACCCCCACCCATGTTGGGTGTCTTTTTGCTTCACCTTCCACAAATAATGATAGTCATTCAGGCCCTTTTCACACAGCATTTTCCATGCAAAAGAGGGCTTGGAGCGTCGTGCGATTGTGAGGAGTGATCTGCACGACGCACTCACAATCACACAACGCTCCAGGGACTGGCAGGCACCGATCGTGTACCTTTTCATTTTCAGCTAGAAGCTGAAAATGGTGCACGATCACGCATTGCTCCCGTGCCCCACGCGCACTTACCTGGCGTGTGGAGCCTCCAGAGCCGTGTCGGTTGTGCTTCCTGCCCCAGCGCAGCCTGGGAAACTCCCAGGCTGCACTGCGGAAGGAAGAGGTGGGGCTCTTGCGCGAGCAGGCAGCTCGTGCAGAGCCGAAGGACCCCAGACGTGAGAACCTCTCGCTGGAGGCTGCTCGCATGATCCCTGCACGCCAGCACCAGAAGACGGTAAGGTGCAGAAAGGGCCTCAGATACCTGAAGGTGCTGTATCATATCACCTTCCAGTCTTCTTTTCTGCCAGCTAAGCATACTCAGGTCCTCAATTGTTTATCCTAGGATTTGGTTTGCAAACTTCTCACCATCTTGGTCACACTCCCCTGTACACCTTCCAGTTTGCCAGAGCAGAGTATAATATTAGCCATTTCCGCACTAAACTATTATAGTGCTCATTCCACTTTCAACATCCTATGGAATCCAGGGGTTTGCAGTTTAGGGAGCAGCATTTAGAATTCTCAGCCAGAGAACACTCTGGCCTCAGTAAACTAAAAACCCCAGAATTCCACAGGATGTTGAAAGTGGAATAATAGCACTATAACAGTGTAGTGCAGAAATGGCCTAAGAACAGTAAAATTGTAAGGAATCCCAAGGGGCATCTAGTTCAGCCCTTCTGATGCCAATGAAGAAAATTTAACACCAAAGCATCTTTGACAGGTGAGCTATCTAATCTGTGTTTAAAAACCTTGGAGAGTTGGCCACATTTTGAGGTAGTCCATTCCACTGTTGAATAGCTCTCACTCATGCCTTCCAATTGTCACAGTTTGACAAGGACAGTCCCAACTAATCCTGGGTCATCCCACTTTTTCAGCTGCTTTTAAAATGCCGTAGTTTCCCTCTCTTGTGCTCCCTCTTTCTACTTTTGTCCTCAGCGTCCTTCAGTTGCTACAAACTGAGTTCAAAGTGCAAAAGTGAACTCGGCAGGGGAGGAGGAGAGGAAAAGCAGAATCCTACCCTTCCCAGTGGGCTCAGGCAAAAGCAAACTGCTACAGCCTCTCTTTGCTTGTGTGTTGGTCCTTATTAATAACTTTTGCTGCCTTGACCACACTCTGGTGGGGCTTGGCCACATGTCTTCGACCATTTCCACACTAGAGTATTATGGCGCTATGATTCCACTTTCAACATCCTATGGAATCCTGGGGTTTGCGGTTTCGGGAGGGGCTGGCCGGACCCTCCCGAAACCGCAAACCCCAGGATTCCATAGGATGTTGAAAGTGGAATCATAGCGCTATAACACTCTAGTGAGGAATGGTCTTCCTCTTTCATCATTGAAATATTGGAGAGTGGATCTGACCATCAATTTGTAAACCATAGCTGTATTTGGTTTTAATTAGTTGCAAGCCACCTTAGGTCCTGTACTGCAAGATGAGTGGAATACAAATTAGATAAGGAAATAAATAATTCTCTCTGCTCAGTTCATTCACAGGAGTGGGAGGATCTAGAGACAGGATCACCTCTCCTCCCAAAATAAGCATTGGACGGATTCTCGGATTTGCCTCACCGAGAGCCAGTGTGGTATATTGGTTTGAGCATTCAACTACAACTCTGGAGGCCAGGGTTCTAATCCTTGCTCAGCCATGGAAACCCACTGGGCGACCTTGGCCACACTCCTTCATCCTCAAAGGAAGGCAAAGGCAAACCCCCTCTGAACAAATCTTGCCAAGAAAACCCCATGGTGGGATCACCTTAGGGCAGAACTTTCCAAACTTTTCATGTTGGTAACACACTTTTTTAAGACATGCATCATTTCACGACACAGTAATTCAGTAAGTAATTCAATAAGTGGAGGCAGCCCCTCCACCCGAGTCTGCCCTGCTGCTGCTGGCACCCTTGTTGGGGTCTTCCTCAGCCCAGGGTGATGGCAGTGGCAGCAGAGGCAGCCCCTCCACCCAAGCCTCCCCTGCTGCCGCCACCCTCGCCAGGGTCTTCCTTGGCCCAGGGCAGCTGCAACAGCAGCAGGACAGGCAGCCCCTCCACTTGTTATGTTCATGTGACACACCTACACACTGCATCTGACACACTAACATGTCGCAACACACAGTTTGGTAAGTTTGGCCTTAGGGTCTCCAGCAGTCAGAAATGACTTGAAGGCACACAACAATAGCATGCCTGATGGGCTGGTGGGTCTGTTCTCCTTTCTCCCTGCCATTCGTCTCACCTTTCCCTCTCTCTTTGCACCCTCCGCAGAGCCATGGGGGTTCTGATGTCCAAACGACAGACGGTGGAGCAGGTGCAGAAGGTCAGCCTGGCGGTGTCAGCCTTCAAGGATGGCTTACGGGAGAGACCAGTGGCCAAGCGCAAGTCTGAGGGCAACATCAGCCGTCGAGGGACCCTGGAGGACACCGTGCAAGAGCTCAAGGAGGAGGATGTGGCAGAAGCGGGGTCTTCGGCCGGGCCCTCCCAGCAGGAGGACAGCAGACTCCGGAAAGCCGCCTGGGCAATGCTGAGGGATGGCAAAGGGGTGGAGCCGGATGAGTTTGATCGGAACAGCTACTTCACCCCTCCAGCCTTCGTCCGCCCCAGACGAGGGCAGCAGGATGATGAACCCATTGAGATCAGCTTGGAGGAACGAGAGCAGGTGAGCATAACCCATTTAGATAACTGTAACATGCTCTTTGTGGGGCTGCCTTTGAAGAGTGTTCAGAAATTTCAGCCGGCCCAAAGAGCTGCAGCCAGATGGCTAATGGGGACTGGCTGCAGGGAGCACACAACTCCCTTATTGCAATAGCTCCACTGGCTGCTCTCTGTTTCCAAGCACAGTCCATAGAGGGGGTTATGACCTATGCAACTCTATATACATACCCTCTGGTTTTCCCACTTTGGCAGAGACAGTCCCAAATAATCCTCTGTCATCCAGCTTTTTCAACTGTTTTTAAAATGTCCCAGTTTCTCTCCCCTTGGTCCACGTTGTCCTCAGCTGACTTCGGTTGCAGCAAACTGAGTGCACAGCACAAAACCAGTCTGCACTCAAATAACTCAACAGGAAGGAGAGGAGAGGAGAGGAGAGAGTGAAATCTTGCCCTTCCCAGTAGGCTCTGGCAAAAGCAAACCACCACAGTTGTCATCTCAACCACACTTTGAGGTTACTTGGCCATGCATGTACCTTCCCAGTTTTCATCTGTGAAATGTTGGCAGTTTTGCTATTTGGCTCAGGTTGTCTCAGGGATCACATTGTCTCATCAGGTCCCATCCAAGCTCTTCAGCACTTCTCTCAACCCCATGATTCTCACAGGCATGTTTACTGGGTATGTAGAAGAGGGCCTTCCTGGTGGTTGCTCCCATACTCTAGAATGCCCTTCCTCAGGAGACCAGGGCCATTTCCGCACTACACTCTTATAGCGTGATTATTCCACTTTCAACATCCTATGGAATCCTAGAGTTTGCAGTTTTGGGAGGGGCCAGCTGCCCGGCCCCTCCCAAAACTGCAAACTCCAGGATTCCATAGGATGTTGAAAGTGGAATAATCGCGCTATAAGAGTGTAGTGCGGAAATGGCCCAGGCTGGCTCTCTATTTGCTGGCCTTTCATTGGCAAGCAAAGGCCTTTCTATTCCAGTAGGGATTGGAGACCCAACTGTTTCATAAGAAAAGTTTTTGGGGTTTTTTTTTAATTGTACTGTACTACTTTTATTCTTTGCTTTTAAGTGGAAATTTTAAATGATTTTTAGTCTTTGGACACATCAATACTATTTTAATCAAGCACTGTATGTTTTCAGCTACATATATTTGTACCTGTAATTCTTTTTATTTTGTATGATGATCTTGTAGTCCCAGCTCCAGGAGCAAGGTAAATTAATATTAAAGTAGCTACAGAACAATAAATTAAAGTAGATGTGCAAAAATTAAAGTGAATGGAACAGAAAAGAAGAAATCCACTCAATCCACTCTGGGTTTCAGTCTGAACTGTAAAGGGAGCCATTCAAAGATATTTGGGGGATCCTCAGAGGAGGCCCTTTTCTCAGTCCAACTACTATTCCAGCTGCATGGGGACGCAGTAGACAGGGCCTGCTCAGTGGCTGCCCCCAGGATGTGGAACTCCCTGCCACAGGAGGCTCAGCTGCTCCCCTCTCTGCTCTCCTTCCACAGGCAAGCAAAAATCTTTTCATTTAGACAAATTTTTGACTATAAATCGGTTGTGGCAGAAGGGTCTTTGAATAGGAGGAGCACTCAGCTTTTACCAACATTGTTATGTTTGTAAAGTGTTTTAAATTTGTTTTAAATTGGGACTGTTTTAGGGTGGCTTGTTAAATGGTTATTAAACTTTTTAAAAAACTTTTGTGGACTAGAAGCTGCATTTTGCTTTAATCTATATGATGAACCATCTTAGGTTCCATATATTTATGCAAAGAAAGGAAGGATCCAGATTAGATAAACAAACAACTCCTTTAAAGTTCAGACTACAACTTGGGATGGATTCACCGCCTCACCTGCCCCCAAACAAGGCTTACAAATTGAGGTTAGGCTCCCGAAATGTTGAGATTTGGCACAGCTTTCTCTCTGTTTTAAAATATTATTGCTTAAGTCTTCTAAAAATCTCTCTCTGCCTGCAAATTAGGCAGCTATTTCTGCTTGGCTCCTACCTTAGACTTGATATATGCACTCATATTTCTAAAGTGGCAGAAAGAAAAAAAACATTTGTCTTCTTCCGGGCATGGGAACAGTCCACCAAAGTTACAAGGGTTCTTTCTGGATAAACAGATAAACAGAGACTGAGACCCTTTCCACACCTTATTTTCTTCCGGCGCTGGGGTGCGGGGATCGCGTGAGCAGCCTCCAGCGAGATGCTGTCGCGTCTGGGGTCCTTTGGCTCCGCACGAGCTGCCTGCTTGCGCGAGAGCCCCGCCTCTTCCTTCTGCAGTGCAGCCTGGGACCTTCCCAGGCTGCGCTGGGGCAGGAAGCGTGACCAGTGCGGCTCCCCAAGCTCCGCATGCCAGGTAAGTGCATGTGGGGCCCAGGAGCAATGTGCGATAGCGCACCATTTTCAGCTTCCAGCCAAAATGAAAACGTGAGCGATCAGCGTGTGCCAGCCCCTGGAGCATCGCACGGTTGTGAGTGCGTTGTGTGGATCGCTCCTCACAATCGCGCGACACTCCAGGCGCCCTTTCGCATGGAAAATGCCATGCAAAAAGGGCCCAAACACACTTCCCACACTCCACTGAGGCAGCAGCATAGTCCACTGTCAGACTACTCTTATCATCAAGAAATTCCTCCTAATGTTTAGGTAGATTCTGTTTCCCTGTAGTTTGAATCCATTGCTCCATAGTGTACTAGTCTCTGGAGCAACAGAAAACAGACTTGCTCCATCCTACATATGACATCCCTTCCGCTATTTAAACATGGCTGTCATGTCCCCTCTTCACCTTCTCTTCTCCATGCTAAACATCCCCAGCTCCCGCAGTCGCTCCTCATTGGGCATCATGGTTTCCAGGCCTTTTGCCACCTTGTTCTTCCTCCTCTGAACACATTCTTTTTTCTTCTCCCCCTAGGTGGTCAACGATGAGATGTGTGAAGTGTGTGAGGTGTGGACGGCAGAAACCCTCCTGCCCTGCCGCATCTGCACCAGGGTCTACCACGACGGCTGCCTGAGGCGGATGGGCTTCCTGCCCAACGACAATGCCACTGAGATCCTAGAGGCAGCCCACACAGAGATCGGATGGAGCTGCCACTGTTGTGTAAGCAGGGAGGCTGCGGGGATGAAGAAAGCTGGGAGGAAACATGTACTCCTGGCCTCTGGCCTCCCAGTGGAAGGAGGAGGATGAGATGTTGGGGAGTCATAGAGGGAGGATGTGAGGTGGCCAACACAACAGTGTTCCAGGGTGCAAAAGTCTGGTTCACACAAGATGTAAGTCCCCCAGTCATGTTAAGATTGGAGTGAACATCCTAAGGCTTCTGGCTACTGAATGTAGATACGTTCTGTGGGTTGAATTTTATTCTTTTTCCACTGAATGAGTGGGGTCTTTAAAGTCTGTCCAACTGGTTGAATCAATCCACCTGTAGTGCAGTCCTCTTCTTTTCCTATTGCCTTCCACTTTACCCAGCATTGTCTTATAATACTTGCTAGAGAAGGCAAAGCAGAGGTGTCACCCAAAATGTGGGTGACTCAGGGGTCCATCCTCAATGCCAGTACCTCCATGTGACAGAGGCAAACGAATTAGCTCAAAATTAGGAGGCCTGAGACAGGGGTGGGAGGACTTAACAAGATCTTTCCAGTGATGTTTATGGAGTCACACAGGAAAGAACCAGCCAGAGATCCAAAGATAAACTAAAAATGTGTGTTATTGAGAGGAATTCACTCACAAATGCACACAAGATACAAACAATCACACACTCACAAAGAGCTAACTGAAGGATAAAGGGAGGAAAAATTATGGATAGAGAGGCTGAGGGTTTGGGATTATAATTACCAATCTAGAAGAGTAGTGAAGAAGCAGCAATGTGGTTTAGACTAATGTGTCTAAGGGCAGTACACAGCCGGGAATCAAAGTGGCAGAGAGACATTCAGCAACTGGTGAACTACAAACTAGCTGCTCAAAACTGGGGATATTTGTACTTTACTAGTGTATATAACCGGTGTTGTCTGGGATTTTATTTTCTCATAGGTAATACTCGTTAGAAAGATTTGCAATCCTGTGTTTCTAATTCCCCAAACTGTCTTTTCCAGTACCTGTAACTTTTCCTCATATTCCCCAATCTAATCTGTATTCAAAATTATTAACATACACAGATTGAACTCCTGAGGGAATAGACTGCCCTCCTCCTTAGTGCTAGGCCGCATCTCCATAGCAACTGGCCAGCCTATTCAGGACAGACACACTTGACTGCTTTTCCACATATTCCCCAATCCAATCTGTATTCAGTGGTAGTAACATACAGAGATTGGGTTTCTGAGGGAATACACTGCCCTCCTCCTTGGTGCTTGGCCTCATCTATGTAGCAACCAGCTAGGCCCAAGAGCTCTCTGGTTGAGAATTCTAAAGGCCCCTCCCTAAACTGCAGACCTCAAGATTCCATAGAATTTTCACAGGTAGCCAATCATATGAGGTCTTCTCTATCCGACATGGACAAACAGACAAACTTTGACTTTATATATTAGATTTATTATTGTTAACTTTTATGCATGGGGCATCCTTCCCACTGAATATGCCTTCTTGCCTGGGATTTTATTTTCTCGTTGGTAACACTTGTTAGAAATACCTTAGGAATTGCCTTACCTTATCTTAGGAATTAGATACAGTTGTAATATACAGATTTGAGATCCTGTGTCTCTAATTCCCCAAAGTGTCTTGTCCAGTACCTGTAACTTTTCCTCATATTCCCCAATCAAATCTGTATTCAGAATTATTAACATACAGAGGTTTAGTTTCGGAGGGAATACAGTGGCCTTCTCCTTGCTGCTAGGCCTCATCTCCATAGCAACCAGCCAGGCTCAAGAGGTCTCTGGCTGAAAATTGTACAGGTCCCTCCCTAACTTGCCAACCTCAGGATTCCACAGAATCTTCACAGGCAGCCAATCATATGAGGTCTTCGCCTGCCAGACACAGACAAACAGACAAACTCACAGACAAACTTTGACTTTTATATAGTAGATTTCCCTCCATGAAAAGGTGTGAGTTAATTGCTTTCTGACAGAATAGACTTGTCTTGGTTGAGTGAGTTGACTGGGCAAGGCTTTGGTAGAAAATGCACACAGCAGAAGTGCTTGCCTGCTGCACCTGGGCAATTTGACTATTGCTTTAATTGAGAAGATTAGCTTAGAGTCATTAAGTCAGGCTTTCCCAGTGAATCCACAGTGAACTTATGACCTGGCTATGCCGAGGTAGCCTCTGCCCTACTCCAGCCAGCATCTCTTCTTTACATGGCCTTTCAGCTGTAAGTGTATATAACTTAATTTCATGCCGATTAATATTTGCCAATTAGACTTTATGAAAGAGGCTTTTCGCACCTTACCCATTCGCGCAACTGGGGAGGGCATCTCGCGTGAAAAGCCCCATCCGGAACGCTGCCGCTTCCCCGCTCCTTCGTCCCACAGGTCGCTTTCTGGTAGCACGACTGTCATGCTAGCGCCCTGCCCCTTACTTCCGCAGCACAGTCTGGGAGCTGTAGGCTGAGCTGGGGGAGGAAGCGCGACCAGGCTGGCTTGTTTGGCACACTGCACGCAGGTAAGTGCGCGAGGGCCCTGTGAGCATTGCACGACCGCGCAGTATTTTCAGCTTAGAGCTGAAAATAAGAAAATGCACGCGCGTCCTGCTTTAGGCTCCTGAGCGTCGTGTGAATGGGAGTGCGTCGTACAGACTGACGCTCCCATTTACACAACGCTCAAGGGGCCCTCGCGCAAAAAAAAACTGCGTGCAAAAAGGGCCAAAGTGTAGCAGTATATGGCTGCTAACAGAGAGTGCTGCTGAACTCCTGTTCTGTGGAAGAGCTCTCCATGGCAGCAACTGCTTTACCATCCTGCACATAGCAATTCAGGCTGAATTGCCACACACCCTCCAACAGTCCCAATTTGGCAGGGACAGTCTTGGTTAATCTCCCACTACGCCACTTTTTCATCTCCTCTTACAATGTCCTACTTTCTCTCTCCTCCTCTCACTTTCCCCCTTTATCCTCAGCTTACATCACACTAAGTACAAACTGCAAAAGTAGTTTGCACTCAGTTATCTCAACTGAGGAGAGGAGGGGGTGGAATCTTGTCCTTCTTGATTGGCTCAGGCGGAAGCAAACGGATGCGGTCACTCCTGGGTTGTCTCTTCTTCCTCATGAATAACTTTCTTGACCACACTCTGGTGTTGCTCATCCACACATGTCCTGATTTCCATCTGTGAAATGTCAGAGGGTATGCTGGTGTTTGCTGCACCCCTGGTGCTTTTCTATTCTCCCTTGCCATATTGTAGTGGTGCGGGGGGGGGGACAGTTAGCAGCTGCTCTGCAGCTTCCTGCAAATACTATGAAGACATGAGAGTGAACAGAACTCCACAAATTTCTCCCAGCATGGTTGAGACCGATAAACAGAAAGGCAGAGATATTGGTTTTCTAACATAAATGTGGAAGCTGAAACATGCGGCATCCCCAGGCCAAGTCAGCTTCAGTTTCTGGCACCCCTTTGATTGAGGGACCCCTGGGAAGAACTCTGCTCACCCATTCCCTGCTCAGGTCTTGCAGATTCAGGGCAGCAGCAGCCATGGCTTCTCTGGTGGAGTCAATCCACCTCGTGTAGTCTCCCTGTTTTCCTACTCCCTTCCACTCTTACAAGCACTATCCAAAGAATCATGTCTTTTCATGACGTGTCCACAGTACGACAGCCTCAGTTTAGTCATCTTGGTTTCTAGGGAGAGTTCAGGCTTGATTTTGTCTCAGAGACACATATTGATCTTTTTGGTAGTCCATGGTATCCACAGAATTCTCCTCTAGCACCACTTTTCAAATGAATTGGTTCTCTTCATATAAGCTTTCTTCATCCAGCTTTCACAACCACCCACAGAAACTGTTACCTCACTTGGTATACCCTATCCCGAGGACTATAAATTTGATATCAAATATGCCCACCATGCCAGAAAGGTTGACTGGATGGGCACATAGGCAAAGCGGTCAAGCGGCCAAAACTAGGTCAAGACCAGGAAAATCCCCAGTCACGTAGCGCAAGGAGACCTCAGGCTGTGCAAATCCACGTAAACAAAGGATCCTTAGCCAAGAGCAGCCAACTTGAGAAGATTATCGGGTTTTCCCCAGGTTGAGCAACCTTGACTCTGGAAAATCCTACAAGGCGAGATCCATCTACATAAACCTACACTGCAACCCTTTGCAACCACAACCCTGAACACTCGCAACCCAGCATAAAGCAATCATGCAAACGACCGGCCCATTGTTCTTCCCAGGAGAGGGCCTGCCCTCAAGGTATGTCCTGCCCTATAAGTAGTCCTAGTTTTTGAGAGTCTCTTCAGAGGACTCCCCACCGCGCTAGCAGATTGGCATTCTGTTAGTTGAATGAGCCCCTTAGCCGTCTCTTCACTGAGCTCCGTTCATCTTGCCGCTTCCCAGACTGAAGACTTCAGGATAGGTGCAGTATTACTGCTTCTGCATTCCCTTTGCTATATCTCCTATCCATTTTTTACCTCTTTTCCTTCTAAATAGGCGTTGCGTGCGTGCGTGCGTGCATGCGTGCGTGCATGCGTGCGTGCGTGAGAACATTTTCATTCAATAAAATCCATTTATTCGTTTACCTGGCTTTTTGGCTTGGTCTGACCCCGTAAAGTTGGGTAAAAGATCCTACTGGGTTACCCTGCCCCCTCGTTTTGCTATTGTCAGTGCTCCACTAATTTCCCCAACCTTTATAACTTGGAGTGAATCAAGGTGTCCCCTACGGGACCCCAGAAGTCAGGGTAACAAAACCAGGATCACTATGGCATGGATGATTCTGGTTTGTGTATTTAATGATAGCTCTTTAGACCTGAGGATCTTACCTAGTTCTTTCATAATCGGTTAAAATAGTTGAATAACATGTACATGTAGCTGTGTGTCTTCAAGTCACTTCTGACTTATAGCAACCCTAAGGTGAACCTATCATGGGGTTTTCTGGGGCTGAGAGTGTGTGATATGCCAAAGGTCATCTAATGGATTTCCATGGCTGAGCAAAGGGGAATCGAACCCTGGTCTCCAAGGTTGTAGTCCAGTGTTCAGACCACTAGACCATTCTGGCTTACATGTATTAATACACAGTATTAAATTGTTTTAACCTTTCAAGTTCTTTTAACTTTTAGAGTGTTTGATGTATATATTCATGTACTGGTATTCATCAGTATCTGTTAACTCTTGTGCAGAACCATTGGCTCAATGACTTTTACCTAAGTTTTGCTTCACCATTCAACAATGGACTCAATTGGCCTGCTCTAGCTGGGGCTAGTTTTTCTTGGATTTCCCCCACTCCCCCAATCATTTGTAGTTTCATACCAATTTATTTTTATTGTGTAGTATGATTGCAGTTTCTTCTCAACCCACATCCATTGCTGTTTACAACATAGTTCAGTGACCAGTCAACACGTACATGGCAAAATCAATCAGCGTTCGTAGTCTGTCATTCCATGGCTTTAATGAGCTGATGATGGACTTTGTGAAGAAAAATGATCTGGGGTATAGTTAATAAATGGAGACCAGAGTTCCATAAAAATATTCCTTTGATGTTTCTCTGCTGTTCAGCCAGGCATGGGAGATCAGTTTGTCTGCTCAGGCAGATCACCAGAGTCTATCTAGCTACCTCCTACACCTACACTTAGGTAGAAAAAACGGACTACAGAAATATAGGATGGGGGACACGTGGCTGGATAGCAGTACGTGTGAAAGGGATCTAGGAGTCTTAATAGACCACAAGCTGAATATGAGTCAGCAGTGTGATGCGGCAGCCAGAAAAGCCAATGCAATTCTTGGCTGCATCAATAGGAGTATGGTGTCTAGATTGAGGGAGGTACTGGTACCACTCTACTCTGCTTTGGTTAGACCTCATCTTGAATACTGTGTCCAGTTCTGGGCACCCCAATTCAAGAAGGACATGGTCAAGCTGGAGCAAGTCCAGAGGAGGGCGACCAAAATGGTGAGGGGCATGGAAGCCATGCCCGATGCGGATAGACTTAGAGAGCTGGGTATGTTTAGTCTGCAGAAGAGAAGGTTAAGAGGGGACATGATAGCCATGTTTAAATATTTGAAGGGATGTTATGTAGAGGAGGGAGTGGGCTTGTTTTCTGCTGCTCTAGAGACCAGGGCGAGGAGCAATGGATTTAAGCTGCAGGAAAGGAGATTCCACCTGAACCTCAGAAAGAACTTCGTGACGGTCAGAGCTGTCCAGCAGTGGAATATGCTGCCTCGGAGTGTGGTGGAGTCTCCTTCTTTGGAGGTTTTTAAGTAGAGGCTGGATGGCCATCTTACGAGAGTGCTTTGAGGGTGTTCCTGCATGGCAGGGGGTTGGACCGGATGGCCCCTGTGGTCTCTTCCAACTCTACATTTCTATGATTCTATGATTTCTATGATTCTATGACCTCCTAATTGGGAGACCCTCTGCTGATTTCCATTTGGCTCAGGGATGCCACACTAGCCTCTGCAAATTGGCACACTCCTTCCATTTGCCCAATGTATATGTTGTGCTGAATCCGCTTGTGAAAAATAGCCCATCTCAGCTGACTCCAGCTTTGGTGGGATGTGGAGTAACCTTGTCTCCTCCCATCTCTTCTTGCCCGCACTCACTCACCCACTGTCTCCCCCAGGACAACCTCAACCTGCTACTCACAGAGGAAGAGATGAACAGCCTGTCCGAATCCTTCCAGAAATGCGAACTCGCCCCTGGTAAGTCACCCCACAACCCACAAACCCCAGCATGCTTTGTGGGAAGTGCCTTTTCAGGAGTGCAGCTCTCGGGGTGGGAGCAAAGTGGAGGCTCTGTCCCTCAATAAGAATTCTGCCCCCTCACATGAAACTTTCCTTCTGTCTCCACATTTCTAGCACTGCAGTAACTTAAATACTTCAGTCAAACATTTAAAAATACAGTTTAAGCCTCCAAAGCAAAGGGGCAGCAAAGCAATCCAAGGAACATATACAGAGCAGATAGAAGAGGTCAAGGTATGGAGGAGTTTCAGTGCTTCACCCTTTGCAGAGTGAAGGAACATTTCATGGAGGGGCCAAATTCTTATTTGAGGGACATGTCCTCATTTTATTCCCCTCGCCCTCTACAGTACCTAAAGCCCTGTGTCCTATATTTCTCACCCTATTGAGCTATTCACACATTCATCTGTGCAAAACTGAACAGAGGGGGATGGGAAAGGGTATCAGCTGGCTTTCCGTCCAACCCACCAGACAAATTCTGTGTGTGTGTGTGTGTGTGGCCCATGAAACATTGAGGAGAAATATGGAATAAGAGAGCTTCATTTGGTTCCCCAATCCATGTCTTGCTCTTTATTTGCACCAGTAGTTTCCATGTAGGTATGGCAATCCATCCCTTTGGATTTTAGTCTGAACTTTAAAGCAGATATTGAAGATCTTGGAACTATCCAAGGCTCCATCTGCAAAATAGGTCCAGCTTCTTGGATAATTCCTTTTAAATTCTGACTTAAACCCAGAATGGATTGACAGCCAGCTGCTCCTGTTTATATCATGGAACTTAGTAGAAAGTGAGGGACATAGTTGCTTTAGAGTGGGTTTCTCTTAAGTGGGGCTAGATGGGTCACTGGGCCTCCCCTTAATTCAGTGTCCCCAAATTGAGGGCATGATGAGGGCAGCTGAAAAAGAGCTCATGGCTCTGGCAGTTCACAGAGCATACATTAGGGAAGCAGAAAAGAGGACCTGTCATTGCCTTCACTGATCTGGTTGATAGCTGACATCACTGTCCCATCCTCTCCTTTCCTTCATTAATCTGGTTGATAGCTGACATCACTGTCCCATCCACTTTTTGCCTTCACTGACCCAGTTGGTAGCTGCCATCACTCCCTTCATCCTCTCCTTCCCTTCACTGATCTGGTTGGTAGCTTACATCACTATCCCATCCTCTCCTTGCCTTCACTGACCTGGCCGGTAGCTGACATCACTGCCCCATCCTCTCCTTACCTTCATTGATCTGGTTGATAGCTGACATCACTGTCCCATCCTCTCCTTCCCTTCATTGATCTGATTGGTAGCTGACATCACTGTCCCATCCTCTCCTTGCCTTCACTGACCTGGCCGGTAGCTGACATCACTGCCCCATCCTCTCCTTCCCTTCACTGATCTGGTTGGTAGCTGACATCACTGGTCCCAACCTCTCCTTCCCTTCATTGATCTGGTTGGTAGCCGACATCACTGTCCCATCCTCTCCTTGCCTTCACTGACCTGGCCGGTAGTTGACATCACTGGTCCCATCCTCTCCTTCCCTTCATTGATCTGGTCAGTAGCTGACATCACTGCCCGCCATCCTCTCCATGCCTTCACTTGTCCACCTTCTGGCTGACATCATTGACCTTGTTAATGGTTTCACAGAGAGCCAGCTGAGCCTGGAAGACTTTCTGCGCTACAAACGCCTGGCCAGCCAGCAGGAAGGCGAGTGTCCCAGTGGCAGTGGCAGCAGTGAGGAGCAGGAAGAACAGCATGCCCTGCAGTTTGCTTCTCTGGACCCTGAGAAGAAGGGCCACATTGAATGGGGGGATTTCCTCTCCCATGAGTCTCTGCTGCTGCTGCAGAGAATGCGCACACAGGTGGGTGATGGGGAATGCAAAGGGTTCCCTGAAGTTCTCAGGTCCTAGACTTTCCTTTCTGGTATTCAGGGCAAGGGGATGAATCTCAGGGTGAGGATGTTGCTGGTGTATAATTTCCTCATTTGTTAAAACTGGTGGGGGTTTTTTTTATTTGAATGGCTTACTTTATGCGTCTGTAGGATGTACCATGCTTAATGATATAATAAGTATTTCCACACCAGAATGTTTATCCCATTGTGGAAGCTTTGTATTTGGTCCTTCTTGGCCATCAATCCATCAGTCCCAGAATTCCTGGCTGTGACTGCTTGTGGGACCTGTTTCCCAGGTCCATGAGTGGAGACATTGTGAACTAGAGATGCTGGGAACTGAACTATCCACATCTTGGGAAAGTTACTTATTTTAGGCTACAATTCCCAGAATCCTTTAGCCAGCATGACCAGTGGCCATGGCTAGGGGATTTAGGAAGGTGTAATCCAAAAAAAACAACAACCAAACTTTTCCAAGCTCTAGTCAAAGAAATGGTTCTGTTACTGATCCTTCAGTAGATGCTGCCTCATAGCTGGACCACTGGTCCCTGTGAGACCTAGGACCACCTCCTGGAACCAGCAGGGGCTCCCTAGGCTCTCTGGATGAGGGGACAGGCCCACTGAGAGATCTTCTCTCATCACCTGCTCCCTGATCCAGAGATAGATGTTCTACCCAAGACCCAGGTGTGAGGGGAAGGCCTTGTTCCACCCCAGGGGTCCCCCTAAAATAAGAGAAACCTCTCCTCCTTCCCAGATCAAGGGAAGTAGTAGTCTCACTCAATTCTGCTTTGGTCAGACCCCACCTGGAATACTGTGTCCATTTCTAGGCACCACAGTTCAGGAAAGATACTGACAAGCTGGAAGGTGTCCAGAGGAGGGCAACCAAAATAAAAGGTCTGGAAACCATGAAGCCTTGGAAGGGGCAGCTTAGGGAGCTGGGGGTGTTTAGCCTGGAGAAGGAAAGACAGAAGTGCATGATCCAGCCATCAGTAAATATCAGAATGGATATTATGCAGGAGATGGAGTGAGCATGTTTTCTGCTGTTCCAGAGACTAGAATATAAACCAATAGGTTTAAATTAGAAGAGAAGGGATCCCATCTAAACATTAAGATCCTTTTTACTTAAAAGGTGTTCAACCATGCAATAGGCTGCCTTGGAAGGCAGTAGCCTCTCCTCCTTTGGGACTCTTTAAAAAAAGGGTTTGATGGGCATCTTGCAAAAGTACTGCAGTTGTGTATTCCTGTCTGGCAGATTAGATTAGATGGCCCTTGTGGTCCTTTCCAGCTCTAAGGCTCCGTTAGTCTATGTTTCCAAATGCACCCTGCCAGTGATCAGAGGCACTCTTTCTTTGCGGCTACTTCAGCAGTCCCTCTGGGCTTTGGAAAATCCAACAGAGAACCCTGTCTTCCTTCCACAGAATGCCCTGCTTCGCCTTCTGACGGCAAAGGAGAGGGAGAGGGCGAGAGCTGCATTCCTGGCCTTGGATCAGCATGGGGACAGGCTGGTCAGTGAGGCAGAAAGCCGGCGCACTCAACATACATGGTTCCGAAAGCGGCACAAGGAGGCATCTTCCTGCAATGTCAGGTACTGGTTTCACTGGAGCCAAAACTGTCTTTTGCAAGCCACTGAGTGCTGAGGGGGGGGCTCCTGTCTCTCCCAACTTTAGTTGCTGCCCTGTGGCACCCTCCCTTAAAGATCTAAAAATGTGTGTTCCTTTCATGTCGGCATTCCCTAGCAGTCAAAAACTGAGGGCCTTTTTGCAGTAGGAATGGAAGCCTTTGACTGTTTCATCCCTCCATGGAAGGACAAATGAATTCCATCATTTTCTCTTCCTGCTAGGTGTGCACGTGTGCATGTATACATTTCTCCCTCAATATTCACATATCCTGAAGTATTTCAAAAATTGGTGCGTGATCTGGGGCAAAACTCATAGCCAACAGCCACATTGGGTGAAGGAGGTTCATTCAGTTGGCAATAAAAGTAGAAGAGGAGGCTGTTCCCAGCCCTCTTCCACCAGTGAGCAAGGCTGCAACCATCAGAAGCAGAGATCTTGCCACAACTCCTCATCACAGCTTTGCTTGGTGGCAGAAAAGAGCTGGAAATGTCATCCTGCTGCACCCCAATAGCTAGCTGAAGAGACCTGTGTCTTACTGCATGGCAGAATGGGGTTGAACTCGATAGCCCTTGGGTCAACTCCAGCTCTAGGATTCTATGGGCCATTCTGCACTACACTGTTATAGTGCTATTATTCCACTTTCAACATCCTATGGAATCATGGAGTTTGCTGTTTAGGGAAGGGCACTTAGAATTCTCAGCCAGGCTTTTTGGCCTCAATAAACTACAAACTCCAGAATTCCACAGAATGTTGAAAGCGGAATAATAGCACTATAACACTGTCATGTGGAAAGGCCCTATAACTCTGTGATTCCATTACTCAGTGTGGCTGCTGGCTCTCAAGGTAGGCTGAGGGACGGGGCCAGGGATGTTATGTAGTTACACATTTGTAACTAAATAGGTGATGTAGGACACCAGTGCCTATATTTCTGTGTAGAATAACTTCCCAAAACAGATTGGAATGTGTGGATACCAGAGAAAAAACACAGCAAATTCTTGCCTTTATGTTCTTCTTCCCAACCACATCCTCTGTCTGTCAGGGAGCACATTTCTCAGGAAAGAAAGAGGGATGGACATTCTTTCCACCCCTGTTCCTTAGCAAAGGAAATCACACACACACACATACACACACCCCAAAAGCAGCTACACAACACACAATCAGATGCACATCCACACAGTCAGTAACAACTGGTAACCGTCATGGCAGGGGGACTACAGATATGTTCTGGGTTTCAATCTGAACTAAAAGAGATATCCAAGGTGCTGGCAGCACATGGGTAGCTCTTTGAAAGTTCAGACTGAAACCAAAAGCAGAATCACTGCCACCACCATCTTTAGGATGTCAAATCCATCTCCCTCCAATGACTTAAGGCTGTTCAGCCGGAACAGTGAGTCCTGCAAGTTCTCACTAGCACCACATGTGATCTAACCCTTGAGCATCTCTTCCTCCCTGACAGCATCAGCCATGTGGGTCCCATCTCAGAAAGCAGCACCACCAGCAGCCCCAGCAGTAAAAGCCAGGACAAGATCTTGCTGAACACAGAGCCAGAGGAGCCAAGGTAAGCCCTCTCTTTCTGCTTGAAAGGTGCCAGAGAGTGGTGGCCCCCCTCTCCTGAGCCAGCTTGGACCTTAGACTATTGCTTTGCTTAACTTATATCCTGTTTTGCTCTTTATATGGGATCCAAGGTGGAGGTTAAAACAAAGCAGAGCTAAGAAACAATTTATTATACAAGCATTTTTTTAAAAAAATCATTAAAACAACCATCCTATTAAAAATACAGGTTGAGTATCCAAAAATCCAAAATGCTCCCAAATCCAAAACTTTTGAAAAACAGAACCCAGTCTTCTTCTTGTAGGGAATATGAGGGAGTTACAGAGGCTTGCTTGGGACTGCACGCTCCTTGCAAAGTGTCTCAGTTGACTTGGCACTTTTTTCCCCCACTTTGCTCACTTGGGGCACCAGGCCTACTGAGAGACTTTGCAAGTGCCGTGCACACATGTGCACGGTCCCAAGCAAGCTTCTGGAATTCCCTCATGTTCCCTACAGGAAGAAAGCAAGAGGAGAAGAACCAACAAAATAGCAGACCTCACGTTGAATGAACAGTATATGATCTCTTTATATCTATGCAAATATTCCAAAATCAAAAAAAAAATCCAAAATCCAAAACACCTCTGGTCCCAAGCATTTTGGATAAGGGATACTCAACCTGCACTGATTTAAAACAGATGAAAAGCATTTAAAATATTGCAGTGAGAATAAACTACAGCAAACATATCCGTCTTTTGCAGCAACCAATTAAGAGCCAATGCCCTTTCTAAATAAAAAAAATCTTTGCCTGTTGTCAGGCAATGGAAAGGGGACCAGACAGGCCTCCTGTTGCAGGGAGTTCCACAGCCTGCAAGCAACTACCACAGAATCCCAAACTTCATATGTCTTCACCAAACTGTGATGACAATGGGACTGAATACATTAAATGCACTGAAAATGTTTATAAAACCTTAAAAACAGAACCACACAGTATTAAAAACCCAGCCCTGGTCAACTTGATGGCACAAAAGTGTTTTGACCTGCCGACGGAAGGAGTGCAAGGACAGGGCTCCCCTGGTCTCCCTAGCGAGGGAGTTCCAAAGTCTGAGAGCAGGAACTGAGAAGGCCCTGTCTCCTTTCTTCCCGCCAAACTGACCTGAGAAGGTGGTGGAACAGAGAAAAGGGCCTCTCCAAATGATCTTAGAGCTCTAATGGGTTCATGAAGGAAGAACCTGGGCTCAAGCTGGATAATAAGCCACACCTTCTGAAATTCGCTCTTCTACATCAACACTAATGCTAAAGCTCCCTCCTCCAGTTTTCACTCTGGCAACCCTACTGAAGAGGAGTAATCCCAACAGGAATTGGGGTCAGGAGAACATCTAGATTCTGCCTGTCCCGCACAGCCTGGATCCACTCTGGGCATCATTATCGGTGGTGGGCACTCAGCTCCTTCCCTCCCCTGCCCAACCCGTTCTACTCCCACCACTGTTGCCAAGCTGCTTCTGACTTTCCAACATCGAGGAGATGTGTCAACACTTGTAATCAGCTCAGGCTCATTAGGAGCGGAGATGAGGCTCCTGTGTTTCCACAGCAACCGGTGGCAGTAAGACAAACCCAAGAAGATGCTTCCCAGGCGGGAGGATGACACCAGTTCAGCTGGTGGGCAGGCGAGCGAGCAAGCGAGCAAGCAGTGGGGGAGAGCAAGAAATGCAGTCCTCTTTCGAGCAGAGAGGGGGTGCATGGGGGAGCTTGTAAACTGCGGCCACGGAAGGATCCAAGTGGGATGAGTGCCATTCCACCACTCTCTTCCACCTGCTCTTTCCTGTCTTCCCTCTTTCTCCCTCTCCCAGCTTGCCAACTCACTGCCACTCAAGCCTGGAGCAGATTGGCAGAACAGCAAAGAAGGGCAGACCTGAGCCAGGTTCCTCCCGGCCCTTGGCAAGAGATCACAAAGCCCCTGTTAAGCTGAGGGGCAGGAGGAGGAAGGCAGAGCGTCCCAGAACAAGAATGTCATTCATCACTGATTTCATTCTCTAAAAAAGCAACACGACATTTTAGTGATTTGCCTCACATTGTAAGAAAGTCTTCAGAACTGCACAGTTCAGGACTGGTTCTGCACAAAAGTTGTACCTGGTATTTTTGTACAGAAAATGGGATTTTCTGTACAAGAGAAGGCATTTTCTATGCAGAAAATAATATTTCTGCTTAGAGATCTTTGTTTCTGTGTAGAAGATGCCATTTCTTGTGTGGGAAATGCCATAGTTCGGGAGTAATTCTGCACAAAATCTGCACTCATTGGATAAAAAACAGCCTTTTCTGTGCAGGAAACAACATTTTATGTGCAGAAAACGTATTTTCTGAACAAAAATTCACATGCAATTTCTGCAAAGAATAAGACCTAAACTGCAAAGATCCTCATCGGTCCAGGATTCTGTTCATCAACATTTCTAAGCAGTCAAGAAAGATGTTTATCTGCCTTTGTCAGAATATTTTCAGATATTCTTTCTACTCCTGTCTCAGAGTGAGGTTGAGTGGCACAAATCCAAAAGTGATATAAGTCTTCATATTATTTCCTTCTGTCATGTGAGCATAAAATAGTTTTCAAGTATTTTTTTCTCCCCACTGGGTGAGATTGCCAGAGATTTTGCACATTTTTTAATGGCTTGTGCGATTTAGGGACCTTTTCAATTTGTTTTCTTATTTTATTCCTTATATATCCCACCTTTCTCCCAATATGGAACCCAAGGCAGCTTATGATACAGATTAAAAGAACGTGTCACACAGGAGACAGGGCATTCTCAGTGGCTCCCCCCACCCAGTCTCTGGAACTCCCTTCCCAGAGGTGTTAAACTGGCACCCTCCCTATCCTCTTTCCATAAACAGCTGAAGACTTCTCTCTTTAACAGCCCTGTGGGGATTGTTTAGACAGGCTGTGCCTTGTGCAATAAGCTAGAATGTCTATTTCAAAGAATCATAGAATCATAGAGTTGGGAGAGACCCCAGGGGCCATCCAGTCCAACCCCTTGCCATGCAGGAAGACTCATCAAAGCACTCCTGACAGATGGCCATCCAGCCTCTACTTAAAAACCTCCAAAGAAGGCGACTCCGCCACACTCCAAGGCAGCAGCATATTCCACTGCCAGATAGCTCTGACCATCAGGAAGTTCTTCCTGAGGTTCAGGTGGAATCTCCTTTCCTGCAGCTTGAATCCATTGCTCCTTGTCCTGGTCTCTGGAGCAGCAGAAAACAAGCCTGCTCCTTCCTCGCCATGACATCCCTTCAAATATTTAAACATAGCCGTCACGTTCTCTCCTAACCTTCTCTTCTGCAGATTAAACATCCCCAGCTCCCTAAGCTGCACTTCATAGGGCATGCCTTCCAGACCCTTCATCATTTTGGTTGCCCTCCTCTGGACACACTCCAGTTTGTCGATATCCTTCTTGAAATGAGGTGCCCAGAACTGGACACAGTTTTCCAAATGAGTTCCAACCAATGCAGAATAGAGTGGTACCACTGCCTCTCTTGATCTAGACACCATACTCCTATTGTTGCAACCAAGAATTGCATTGGCTTTCTTGGCTGCTGCATCACACTGTTGACTCATGTTCAGCTTGTGATCTACCAAGACTCCTAGTTCCCTTTCATATGTACTGTTATCCAGTATTTGTTGTTTCTGTTATGCTGTTGTTTGGGGGGGGGCTTTTTTGTGTGTGTATGGCTTATGTTTTTAATTGGTTTTAAGTTTTTTATTAGGGTAATCTCCTTTAATTTTTTTTTATTTTGTGAATATTTAAGTATGTTTTTTAATCTGTCGGAAGCCACCTTGAATCGTGAAGTAGAAAGAAGGCAGAATATGTAAATAAACAAACAATGATTAAACACATAATAATAACAAAGTTAAAATTTGGAAAGGGTTTTTTGCACAAAACATTGTATCTTGCTGAAAAGAGCAGTGCAATGAACGTAAATAACATTGGATTTTTTACCAGATAAATAGGTAGGTAGGCAGGTAGACAGACAGACAGATAGATATCTGCACACAGTGCATTCTGTTTTTTTCAAAGTGCAATGTTTTAGGGTGGCCAAAATGAACCAAAATGAAGGGGAGGGAGCATTGGATTTTCCACACTTGACAGGGCAACAACTCTCCCAGCAATCAACAATGTTTTTGGATGGGAGGCTAGGCTGTCTCAACATCCCAAGCCAGCCTTTGTCATCAAAGATAAGAAAATCTATTAATATTCTCTACATGCCTACTACAGCAAAGGCTGCCCCACAGAGGCCGCTGGCAGTGATCTTTCCCAATGGTTTCATGTACATGTTAAAAAGCATTGGGAATAGAATGGCACCTTGTGCTATGCCATGTAACAGCTCCTTTTTTGAGGAGCAGCTATCCCCAAGCACCACCATCTGGAACCTGCCTGAGAGGAAGACCAGATCCACTGCAACACAGTGCCTCAGATTCCCAACCCTCCCCACCCAGGTGTTCCAGAAGGAGACCATGGTTGATGGTATCCAATGCTGCTGAGAGATCTAAAAGCACCAACGGGGACACAATCCCTCTGTCGATGCTAAGAAGAAAATCATCCACTAAGGTGACCATAGCAGTCTCAACTTCATATCCTGCTCTGAAGCAGGATACACCAGCTTCCCAACTTCTAGAGGTAGTGCAGAAAGAGGTATCCCATACAGCCTTGCCTAATGGAGCCCTGGTGGTGCAGTGGTTAAATGCCAGTACTGCAAGCCACAAGGTTGTGAGTTCGATCCTGCTGGGCTCCAAGGTTGACTCAGCCTTCCATCCTTTCGCAGGTCGGTAAAATGAGTACCCAGCTTGTTGGGGGCATGTATAGAAATACATTCTATTTGTAAGTTGTTCGCCGCCTTGATCCATATGGAGAGGCGGGATACAAATAAATAAATGATGATGATGATGATGATGATGATGATGATGATGATGATGATGATGATGCCGCCGCCGCCTCTGGCCTGGGTATGCAACAACAGCTGGAGGAGGGGGCTGCCTTCTGGGTGCAGCTCTTCCTCCCCAGCCTACCGGTCAGCTGCATAGAGTACTCCCAGTGGGTGCTCTTGAGCACACAGAGGCCTAAGCCTTCTTCCTCGTGTGCTCAAGGGAGACAGAATGGAGCTGGCCCCAGCCCTCCAGCTAACTAGCAACTGGCAGGGGGAGACACAGCTGCCTTTTGGAGCCCCTCCGCTGCTGTTGAACATCCGGTGATGAAATAAACAAGAAAGAGCACACACACATCTGGACATCCCATGTAAATACACTGGCAGAAGACTTAAGCAGCACAAGCAGGCTATTTAGATCTCAACTACAGGTTGACATATGAACCCTGTTTAGGGCCAGGTCTGGTGGCCTGGATCCTATTCAAGTAAACCCACTGAAAGTAAAGAGAATTTACATCCTTTCAACAATTGATTAAATGGGACACCTCTGGTTGGGACTAACTAGTCGAACCCAAGATTATCAGCTCTTCCACTCTACATAATTGTAGCACTTTGATCACTCTTTAACTGCCATTGGTGGCATCCTATGGAATCCTGGGATTTGTAGTTTGGTGAGAGAGTTAGAATTCCCTGGCGTAGTTTAGGAGAGGACTCTAGAACTATTTAGCAAAGAATTCTAATTACCTCATGAAACAACAAATTCCAGGATGCCATAGAATGGCACTGTGGGATGGAGCCGTGATAATTAAAGTGGTACCAATGAGTTACAACTGTGTTGTGTGAAAGAGATGAACATGTCTACCTGTAAAGACCACATGATGGTCTGGGATAGAGCCAAAGCATGTAGTCCCTCTCCACCCTCAACGCACCCCCATTCCAAGCATTCATGCAGGTCTTTTCCAAACAGTTTCACCAGTATGTCCTACTGCCTCTCCCACCCATCAGTTTTCAGGCCTGAGTCTTCTGTCTTGCTAATTTGCTGCCTCCTTCCTCTCTTTTCTGCAGCCGAACCATCAACTGGTCAACTTTTCTGAGGGAGAGCACCATCTACATCCTGGCCGCACGGCCCAACAGCCCCGCTGTCCACCTGAAGCCACCGGCGTAAGAGGGTTGCTCAGTGACGGAGTGGAAGGTCAAGAGACTTGCCCCCTTGGCCAGGGACAGAGAAGCGGCCACTGGCCCTGCCTTGCCATCTTGATCTTTCCAGGCAGCACTTCATCCCCAGAGAGCCTCAAGGGAACTCTGATGCCCTCCTTCCCTCCCTTCCCCATGCCAGAGCACTGCCAAGAGCGACTACTGAAGATAGTGGTTGGCTCCTTGGACTAATGGCCACAGGCATCTCCAAATCTCTTCTCACCCATGGACACACACTCAAACAAGCAAAAGGTCAGTTGGATGGGAGAAGACCATCCGTCCTCTCTGTCAAAGTGTTGGCATTGTAATTTTCAGCTAGCCAGCCAAGAAAAGTACTTCTTTCCTTCTCCATGCAGTCTGGCTGAAACCATTTGGACTAGCCAAGAGTGGACAGGATCCAAATATGCCAGCTGTTTTCCACCTTCTTCTTTGGTGAAGAAAACTCCAAACATTCATCCTCAGAGCATATGGATCACAACCAATTCCTTGTTTCTAACCAGCCAGGATTGGTACCTCTGCACATTTCAGACCCATTCTGGTTTCTCACTAGCCCATTTTCATGTCCTGCAGTTGCATTCCTGTTTTTATTGGTGGGAAAGGGACCAAACACAGGTATCTAGTTAGTATCTTCATTTGTGATGGCCTGAGAAAACCCATTTATGGACTGCAAGATTTTCAATTTTCATGAGAGCTTTTTTTATTGGTCTCTTCAAATCCATGGGCTCATGAAAAGGCCAGAAGGAGCATAAAGTCCCTTTGTGCCTCCCTTGTATTTCATCCCTCCAAAGAGGGACACCTTGGTTCATTTATCCCTGCCAGCTTTCTGTTTGTTTCACCAAAGAGAAGCTATGTTTGCAGCTACCAAAGTGGATACCTCACTGTATGGTCTGGAACCCTGCAAGACAAATGCCCAAGAATTGTGTCTCATCCTCTCTTTCCTACCCTTTACTTTGATGGGGGGGCAGAGATGGAGAGGGCACCACCACCACAAAAACATGTTGGCAGGTCACCAGGTCAGGAATATCATAGGCCCTGGGATTTCAGAGCCAAAACCTGAGACCAAGGGATGGCCCCTTAGTGATGTCACAGGGGGATAGCCCAGATTACATCACAAATGTGCTGTCACAAGCACCTAGTGATGCCATTAAGCAGGGTACATTAAGCCTCATCTGCAGCTGCACAAATTATACAATTCAAATAAAAAAAAAAGCAAGAAATGAGAAAACTCACATATTTTTAAGGCAACTTTTTTCTTCTGAGAACCCTCTCTCTCACTCTGAGGATTGGAGAAGGAGTTGCCGGCCCTTGAGACTCCATTTCAGGTCCTGAGATCTGGAAGCACCAATTTCAATTTCAAAAGCCTCCTTTCAGATGGGGGAGCATCATTTCCACCCCTAGAAAGGTTCCTAACATCCCAGCCATGAGGCATGAGTTAAGAATGTATGGAATTCCTACAAACTGGGGGCCACGTTGAAGTTTTGCTTCCAGCTACAGCCAATAAGTGGTCACCAGGAAAGCAATTTTACCAAACAGGCAGCCTGGAATGGCCTGTCCTTATTTTGGCCCATCCTGTCCTGCTGTTTGCTCACTCCCAGCACAGTGAAGCACCACAGTCCTCCTTAAGGACACAGAAGGGGTCTGGTTTCCCCCGTGTCTTCTCCCTCTACCACTGAATCACAAAATCACAGAACCCTAGACTTGGAAGAGACCGCAAGGGCCATCCAGTGAGACCCTATTCTGCCATGCAGAAAGATACAATTCAAGCACTCCCTTTGACAGATGGCTGTCCAGCCTCCATTTAAAATCCTCCAAAGAGGAGACTCCACCACACTTTCGGGCAGCAGTGCATTCAGCTGTTGAACTGCTCTTACAGCCAGGAAGTTCTTCCTGATATTTAAGTGGAATCTCTTTCCCTGTAGTTTGAAGCCATTGCTCCATGTCCCAGGTTCTGGAGGAGCAGAAAAAAAGCTTGCTTCATCTTCTATATGACATCCCTTCAGATATTTAAACATGGCTATCATATCATCATCTCTCGACCTTCTCTTCTCCAGGCTAAACCTCCTCAGCAACCTAAGCAGCTCCTCATAGGCTTTCATGGTTTCCAGACATTAGACAAATTTGATTGTCCTCCTCTGAACACTGCCTTCCCCTGTATTTTTCCAGCAAGGGCTTCTAAAATAAACAATTAGTTGCAGGCAGGGAAGTAGGCATACCTAGTGGTGAAGGCTTACAGAAAGGCCCCATTCATGCCAGGATTGGGATGAAGGGCAACAAGAGAAAAGAGTGGAAACCCCTTGGCATTCTGCTTGCTTTGTTCCATGCCAGATATGAGATATTTCTAGATTCTTTGGTTGCCAAGCTTTTGATATAGAAGAGGACCCCAGAAACTACTGTGCCTCTGGCTGAGCTGATGCCTTCTCCTTCCCTCATCCCTCTAGCCCAAGAGACCCCCAAGGGCCCTGCAAGACTTTGGGTATTGGCTGGCTCTCCTGCCCTGAAGCTGACTTTCATCTCAGCTCTGCTGATGGAGCTTCCCTTCAGTGCTGCTCCATCATGGGCTGTGTTAAAATCATCAGACCAAGGCCAATCCAGCCTAGCAGCTGACTTCGCTGGAAGCTACCACTCAGCAAGGCCAGCTCAGAGCCTAGTAGATGAATGAATATCTTTCATCAGTTGGCCAATATGTTAAAACAGGCTTGTGTGTTCCATGAGCTAAGGCAAGGGTGAGAATCACGTGGTTCTCCAGATACTGTTGGACAGGAACCCCCAGAAACTCCAACCTGCCTAGACTGTGCAAGACGAAGGCCTCGTGTTGCAGTCCAAGAACATCTGGAAAGCCTCCAGATGCCCACCTGTGAGTTAAAGGAAGATCAGGAGCCTCCAACTACATATTCACACCAACAGGTCCATTTGACCCATTTCTCAGGACAAAGTCTTTCCCAGGGTGGCTTCCTGAAATGAGCAGGGCAGCCTTCTTCTCTCCTCTCATCTTCTCTCCCTCCTGCAACACACACACACACACACACACACACACATAGACATGCACACAATTAGGGTGCACCTGTGCAACTGAATGCAGCAACGGGGGCAGTGGTGGAAAGGCTTCTTCTCCAGCCAGGGTGCCTGAGATCAGTTGGCAATGCAGCCCAAGCAGAGTGACTCAGGAGGCCAAAGGACCAGGTGCTCAGGATTTGGGCCAGACCTGGCTGAACCAAAAGATTCCTCCAGACTGCCAGTCCCAGAAGAGAGTGTGCCATCCTTCCCTTCCTTTTATCCTGGAAGAGGCTGCCTGAGCACAGACAGTCCCAGGAAGCTCCAACTGCCCCACTTTGGCAGGGACAATCCCAGTTAATCCTCTCCTGTACTACTTTTCCCACTACTTTTAAAAGGTCCCAGTTTCTTCCTCCTCCTCCTCCCACTTTCCCCTTTGGTCCTTGGCTTACTTCCACTGCTGCAAAGTGAGTTCCAAGTGCATAAGTTGTTTGCACTGTTAACATGGCAGGGAAGAGGGGAGAGGAGGAGCAGAAGCACCGTTTTCTTTTTTCAGGCTTTCCTAAACTAAATACTTAAATTCCAAGGTTTCTCTGAGAGAACAGTTTTGTTTTTTCTTCCAGTTACTAACTTTGTTGCTTAGTCTCATCCTTATGACCACACTCTGATGTTGTTTGACCACACAAGTCCCACTTTTCATCTTTGAAATGTTGGAAGATCTTAAAGATGGGTGAGCTATCACTACAGGCCAGTTCCCTTCTGCCTCCCAAAGCTCAGATGTGGGGCTGATTCCCTTCAACATGCTTCCCTGAGTCCCCCTTGTTCGTCCACATAAGATCATAAAAGAGACCGTGCTCAGAGCAACCTCCTGGTTTCCCATGGAGGCTCATGGATTTGGAGTCCTCAAAGCAGGACTGGGATGCTATAGGAACTTCTGTTGCTGGTCCCCCCAGGCCAGATGTTCAGATTGCTTCGGATCCTTGGGATAACCTATCAGTCCATCACAACTACTAGCGTAGCCACTGATAAGCCATATTCTCTGTGGATTTGTCTACTCCTCTCTTAAAGCCATCCAAGTTGGCTGCCATCACTACATCTTGTGGAAAGAAGTTCCACAGTTTAAGCGTACACGGTGTGAAGAAAATCCTTTGCTCTCTCTGGAATTCTCCAGCTTCAACAGTTGACCCTGACAAAGGTGTCCCTGTCCAGTGTGTTTTTTCTAGACTCAAGTAGAGATTCCTTTGCGCTTGATAGAGCCGAAGTAAGCATCACCAACAAGACCAGTTCAAACTTTGCCAACAGGGCTACCCCAGGCCAGGACAAGCTGGTATGATTGCAGCCTCCAGCTCAGGTCTCCTGGAAGGTGTGTCCTCCTGGCCTTAGGACTGGACTTGACCACATCCCAAATAACGCATCACAAACAGGTTCTGCTCCAGCGTAACAAGATGCACAGGATCTGTAGAGGACCAACTGATTTTCCCAGGGCAGGGCATGGCTTGGCCTCTGCAAGAGGCACAGAATCTGTTTCAAGAGGTTTCCTTCCATGATCTTTAGGTGGCCTTTTTCACTGGACTCTTGAGAGATGTGTAAATACAGGAGCAGGGCTGTGGGAACTCTTGAACCCATTCCCCCAACCCCTCCACAGCTCCTGCTTAATTCTGTACCAAGGCAACCTGAATTCTGTGGTCCAAATAAATCATGTAAATTGGGCATGCTGGTTTTGAGTAATTTATCTCATTTTTGCAATACTATCCTTGGGGTTGCAATAATTCACTGGAGGGAGTGCATCATTTCTTTGGCTTGTGCTAGCCCTGGGCAGGGGATGGTGGTGAAAAGGAATTGTTCAGAGCGATCCACCACCAGAAATCAAGGTCTCCTCTCTTCTGGTAAGTCCCCAGCCTTGGCCCAAGGCATTTTCAAACATCACCACTATGATGTAGAATCTAGGGCTGAAGTTCAGAACAGAAGCTGCCTATCAGGAGGTGGAATTTTGCCCTGGGCATCCATTTCTGCAGGTAAACAGTGCACCCGTAGAGGCTTCCTGTGGTTCAGCTCAGGTGCTGGAGCACCAGTGCTGGAAAACTTACCTCTTTTTGGAATGTCACTTCCAGAATCCCCTAGCCAACCTGGGTATGCTGGCTGGCAGATTCTAGGAGCGGCAGGTGAAAAAAATAACTCTGCCAAACTCTAAGGCTGAGTCTGTCTCTCCCTTGATGGCTGCCCCATGCTGGCTGAGGGATCTTGGAAACTCTAGTTCAAACAGTTAATTCTTCTCTATCCTGGGGCACAGCATGCTTCTCCTTCAGCATTTGCCCATGTGCATAGAGATTCTAGATTCTGTTGTCCAAGAAAGTAGCTTTTCTCTGCTCTGTGGTAGCATATGCTTCTTTTTCAATGAGGATTCTGAGAGCTGTAATCCAGAAAAGTAGCTTTTCTGAGCTCTTCGGCTAAGCGTCTTTCGCACTACACTGTTACAGTGCTATTATTCCACTTTCAACATCCTGTGGAATTCTGGGGTTTGTAGTTTCCTGAGGCCCAAGAGCTCTCTGGCTGAGAATTCTAAAGGCCCTTCCCTAAACTGCAATCCCCAGGATTCCATTAAGATGTTGAAAGTGGAATAATAGCAGTGTAACAGAGTGAGGCAGAAAAGCCCTAAGCGTGCTTCTCTTTGGATGCCTGACCAATGCTGATAAGTGAATGCTGGGAGCCACAGTTCAAAAGAGTAATTTTTCTGAGTTCCATGGCTGAGTACACTTCTTAGTGGCTGCTCCATGCTGAAAGAGATTCTGGGATTTGTAGTCCAAAAGGTAACTTCTCTGAGCTCTGTAGCTGTGCATACTTCTGTCTTGATACCTAACCAATGCTGATGTCTAACCAATGCTTTTCTGAGTCTAAAAAGTTACTTTTCTGATCTCCACAGCTGACAATACCTCTCCCTTGATGCTCTGGGGTGAGTGTGTGCTTATGCCTTGATAGCCATCCCATGCTCATAGGGAAGCCTAAAAAAGTAACTGTTCCAGGCCCCCAAGTCAGCCTTTGCTTGTCCCACAGAGCTTGTCAGGAGCAGCCCCACGCATCCTCCCTCCGAGCCCACACCAAAGGATCACATCCAGCCCCGCAAATGCTCGCTCTTCTTGGATGACTCACAGCCAAATGTGTGAATTGCCCCACGCCACAGAGAGGCTGTTGCCACGTCTGAGGTGCTGACAGGTGCCAGAGAAGATCTCGCTGTGTTGGAGGCGGTGAGGGAGACATGATGAATCATTCGCATGTTTGGGATGCTGGCTGCCCTTGCGTTCATCAAGCCAGCCCGGCCCAATGTGCAGAAGAAATCTCGGTCCTCCAATTCAATGCCAGACAGCCTTGGAGGCAGAGCCTGAAAAGTCTTCTGAGAATGGCTCCCTGTTCCTTTGGCTGCACAAGAGGGAAGGAGGGGAGCTAAAGAAAGAAAAAGAAGCTTCTCACGTTATCCAAACCCACCCACTTCCATCCTTCCATGTGAAGGGGTTACATGTTAAGGAGGGAGAAGGCTTGTTTGCTGCTATTCCAGAGACTAGGACAAGGAGCAATGGATTCAAGCTGCAGGAAAGAAGATTCCACCTAACCCTCAGGAAGAACCTGCCAGCACGTAAATAGGGTGCGTCTTATATGTTGGTGTGTCTTATACACTGCCAAATACGGTATATCATGCCAGCTTTCAAAGCTCCACTGGTTTCTTCATCAGGCAAGTGTGTTCAAAATCATGCAAGAAAGGGGGGAAATATAATGATGTTAGAGGCACAGGTGGACATTTTGTCAAGGTGTTGCTTTGTTGTTCTAAGTTAAGATGGTCTGGGAGGCCAGTCCTGTCTTTGGCCATGTCAGTTCTGGGAGAAAAGGTGTTGTAAAACTCAGGCAATAACTTTCAAACTCTATTGGCAATGAAAAAGCTAACTTCCCTTGAGATCCAGGTTGTCCTGGAGGAGGCTACCCTCCCTTTCTTAGACAGAAAACATGGAATTTCTTAAGAAGCTTCTGTCCTGTTGCATCTTACAGTACTTAGAATTCTGGGCTGGAGAGCTCTAACACACCTGCTGAGCTACAGAAGTGGATGAGCTCTCTAGTGCTGAATTTTAAGCACCTCAGCGAACTATAAATCTCAGGATTCCCTACGATGGCATCACAATGGTTCAAATGGTATCCAGGTCCCAGAATTGTGTGGCACAGATGCAACCCCATCTTCCTGTACTAAGTCCAAGGCTTCTTTTTGGCACAGAAGGTTCCATCTCTTGGGTCAAGCTTTGCATTCCTCCATCTAGTCACATAGCCAGCAGTGACATATGCTTGCTCAGCACTGTGGCCAGCCTTGGCAAAGCAAATTGAGATGAAAGATGGACAAAGTTAAAGCAAGACATCCAACTCAGTCTTGCTGTGCTGTTTCCATAGCCTCAGAACATCTTCTGGAAAGCAAGCTGCTGTTCATAAAAATCCAAAACATGGAGAGGCAGCCTTTTCTCTCACCTTCATTCTGAGAGCTGCCAGGCTGCTGTTCTGTTCTGGAATTGGCTGTACAGTAGTTTCCAGGGTCTTCTCAAAACTGCTCAGTACTGGATACTGAGATGTATTTCTGCAACAGCTTTGTTGGTGGCAAATGGGTGCAGCAGAGGGTCTGCATCTGAGGAAGGCAGCCCAGCTCTTTGGCTGATGCGCTCCAGCATCCTCTCACAGCCAATGGTAGAATTGGGTCCCTAAACAACTCATTCTACCTAGGCTCCCCCTGGCTGGCAGTCCAGCTCCCCACTGTTTGGCTGAATGGTGAGCCCCTTGTCTGGGGTCCACACAGGCACCCAGATGAGACCAAATGAAAGACGGACTCCCAAGGGTTATTACAGCAAACAAAGAAGAAAATCATGGAAGCAAACAAAGAAAATCAAAGTGCCCAAGTGTGACTCATCTCATCTCATTTCCATAATAGCCGTGAGAACCATACACGCATGTAAGCAACAGGGGAAAATGCACTCCCCCAGTCCCTTCTGAGTCTTGATATGTTTTCTCAGTCTCAGATTGTCAAGCTAATGCAAAGATATATCTAATAAGATCACTGGTATAAATTAACCCTGTGTCACTGGGTATTTGTTAGCATTTGGCTGTGATGCTAACATGGACTCCCAAACCCATCTGCCTGGTGGGAGAGGTTCAGCTCAATCCAGCTCCCATGGTAGCCTCTGCAGAACATACCTGTTCTCTGGTTTCTCTTCAGATTGTATAAATCTTTTGCCTGTTAACCAGTAGCAAACATCCCACACTTTCTGAAACAAAACCTTTGGGACAAAATTCCCACTTTTCAGCCTCAGAGGAAGGCAAAGGCAAAATCCTCTCTGAACAAATCTTAGCAAGAAAAGCCCATGATAGGTTCACCTTAGAGTGGCCACAAGTTGGAAAATGGCTTGAATGCATATGACAAGAACAAAATCCAAAAAAGTCATGTTTGTAAGTTCTGTTTGTGTGCTGGTGGGGGGGGGCACCAAGAGAGAGAGAATGTACATGTAAGAGAGAGCATGAAGGAGTGTGTACAGTGTGGTGGATGCCAATTGTGACTCCACTCACTTTGAGCTACTGTTTCTCCCATCTGCTCCCATGGACCTCCCCAGCCCCAAACTGCACATCCCTGTCTGGGACCATAAAAGGCTCTTCTTCAGTGAATCCTTCACACATGACAAAACACAAAGCCAAAATGTGTTGGGTGCTTCTGGTCTGGATCTGAAGCAGAGCCTAGCCAGTCCCAAAAAAAGATCACATGCAGCAATCAGGAGTCAGGAAGTCAAGGGGCAAAAGTGGCCAATGTCAGGTGGAGGGGCTTAGGGCCTAGAGGTTGTGAAGCCAGACTGGGCTGTAGGGAGGAGGGGGCTGCCTTCAGGCATGTGAGAGATGGCTCATGTCCAGGCCAAAGAGGCTAACTGATGGATTGAACAAGTCTAAGGAACTCGGAAAGAAGGAAGGAAGGAAGGAAGGAAGGAAGGAAGGAAGGAAGGAAGGAAGGAAGCAAGCAAGCAAGGAAGGAGTGGTTTTGGCACTTGTTGGCAGCTGATCTTCAAGCTCAACCAGGACAATTTCTGAATACTTCAAACCCTTGTTCTTTCCCTCCTTGGCCTCCTTCTGAGATGGAACAGGCAGAGGCCCAGGAGTACAGGGTGCAGAGATGCCTAGATGGCTCTGATAACACAAGCTGCATCAACAGGTATCAGTGAAAAAGCCTCAACGACCACCACCCCAACAACTCCTCCTCCCAGCCATGACATTTCCTGCCTGGCATCAATGCTTGAAGCCGAAAGGAAGCCAACAGAGAGCTGCTTTGGCAGCTGGCACCAAGATGTCACACACAAAGAACGCCGAGGACAAGAGGCAGTCTGCTCAGCTGCAGCTCACCTGGGATTCTCTCAAGCGCTGCTGGATGATGCACTTCAATATTTCAGGGGCCGCTCTTCTGCGAGCAAGCACTTAATGAAGACAGGGTGATATATAGGGCAGCTCCCAGGCCCAGAGATTGTGCAACAGAGCAAGACTGGAAGCAAAGCGCTACACAGCACAGGGGAGGGGGAGAGCAGGGGAGGCCTCTTCTTATGTGCGAAAGGAGTTTTGCTTCAAGGTCTGCGCTGAGGTCTCTCCTGCTGTGAGGTCCAACTGGCCCAGCTTTGTCCCCGACCACTGTTCCGCACTTCTCCCCATCACTCATCATCTTCATCTGCCTCCTTCTGCCAGTGCAAGAGTAGCTGCCCTGTTGTGAAAGGTCAGCTGTGAGCCTTTCACCCCAAAACACAAAACAGAGAGCTCTGGGCAGAGAAGATCCAAGATGTCCCTTGACGTTTTGTCACCCATCTGTACTGTGACTAGAGCCAAGAACTTTCCCCTGAGTCTCAGGGCCTGGTAAGGCTCCCACAGGTCTCCATCTGGGGGCTGGAACTCTAGGCAAGAACGCTGCCTGTAAAAGATTTATGCCCAAGTGAAGTATTTTTTTAAGGACCTTTCCACACTACACTTTTGTAGCACTATTATTCCACTTTCAACCTCCTATGGAATCCTGGGGTTTGCAATTTAAGGAGGGGCCTTGAGAATTTTCAGCCAAAGAGCTCTTTGGCCTCAGGAAACTGAAAACCCCAGAACTCCACAGGATGTCAAATGTGGAATAATAACACTATAACAATGTAGTGCAGAAAGGCCTTAAAAGAACTGGGCTGGCCACAGATGGTGTTCCTGCAAGATGTTTCAAAGCTTGGGAGGCAGGGGCTGGCCACAGAAACTGCTGGGGCATTCTTAAATATCAGTATGCGTCAAGACTCATCTGAAGTCCTTCACTCATTTCTGGGCACTTTATTTTAAGAATGGGATAGACAAATAGGAGCAGCTTCAGAGAAGGGCAACAAGGGAGATAAGAGGAATGGAGAGCAAAACATGAGGAAAGGTTCACAGAACTGGGCATGTTCAGCCTGGTGAAGAAAAGACAGAAGGGTGACATGATTGCACTCTTTAAAGGGCTGTCCCTTTGTCCTGGAGAAGAGGCCTGCTGCCTCAGAGGGTAGGACAAAGTCTGATGATTTGAAGTCAACCGGAAGGTAGATTTCAATTGGACATTAGAAGGAACTTCTTGGCAGTGAGAGGAGTTCAGCAATGGAACCAATTCCCCAGAGAAGTGGTGGGATCACGTTCTCTGAACTTCTTCAAAAAGAGGCTGGACAGCTTCCTGCTGTTGGGGATGCTTCAGCTCAGCTGAACCTCTTCTTTACCATGGACTACCTTCAAATATATATTGTTTTGCCATGGACCACTAAGACATAACTCTAGATTTAAAACTTTAAAGTGCTTCAAATATTTATTTAAAGTTGCTCACCAAGAATCTTTCTTTTCTACATGAATTTCTTTGAGAATGTTCTTGACACAGCTGTAGAATTCTGGGAATCAATAGATGTTCTAAGAATGTGGTGGCACAATGTGGACAACACTAGAGTTTGGTGCAGCTATGAAGGCAGCTTCTGGCTGTATACATGGCAGCAAAAAATGCCACATGGTTTCTCTCAGCCACTGAGCCTCATTCTCTGGCATGTTCTCACCATCTGCAGGAGTAGCAAGTGCTGAGTATTTTTTTTTATTTTTTTTATTTTTTTTATATTGATTTATTTATTGATTGCTTTCAAACAGTTATTTTCAAAGCTTTTGAATAGTTTGAGATATTGCAACGAAACTTTGTACAAATGCTGGCTATGACCAGCAAAAGACTCCTGCTCTACTATCTATCTATCTATCTATCTATCTATTTATTTATTTATTTATTTATTTATTTGTATCCCGCCTCTCCATATGGATCAAGGTGGCGAACAACTTACAAATAGCATGTATTTCTATACACATTCCTATACGTGCCTGCAACAAGCTGGGTACTCATTTTACCGACCTGTGGAAGGATGGAAGGCTGAGTCAACCTTGGCACCCGGCAGGATCGAACTCACAACCTTGTGGCTTGCAGTACTGGCATTTAACCACTGTGCCACCAGGGCTCCAATGTATGAGATCAATGTATGACTGTCCATCTGTTTGTCTGTCTTCCTCCCTCCTTTCATTCTTTCTTTCCTTTATATTTTAACTGCAAAAACTCATAACATTTCCTCAAGCCTTTGCAGAACCCATGACGACATCACAGCCCATCAAGGGGTCCACAGACAACAGGTTAAGAACTGATGCTGTAGCTGGAGTTCCTACATTGGCTCATGGGACCCCTACCAATTCTAGAAATCTATGTGATTCTAAGGTTCTATCCACCTTGGGTTCAGGATTCAGTGGGAAGAAATGGGCTGCCTGGGGAAATCTGAGTCCTTCATGACTCAACTTTCCATAGCAAAATCTCAAACAAATTGCCCCCGCCAGCTGGAAAATCCCTCAACTTTGCATTCCATACATTTTTTGGGGGGACCACCTTAATCTGTCTCCCCTCCCTACAGAGAGGAGCTGCTACCACCAAACTAAGCTTCCAAAGGAAATGACTGATCACAACAAAGATATTGTTCAACCAGATCTTCTGCCTGTCTAACAGCAAAAACCAGGTCCAGGGGGTGTCTTTTAACACAACATCATAGAACAAGAGGCACCTGGGAAAACACACACAAGGAATCTAGTCCTGAATGAGTGCATACATCTTAGAGGTGTCCTTCCCAATCCTCCCCTTTTCTTTAGCAACTGTGACCCAAGACAAAGATTAGCCTTTTCACTCCTTTCTCTTTGCAACAAGCCCCTCCTTTATCTTCCTTCATCTCTCCTCTTTGTTTCTTTCTCCCCAGGATCCTGAATTTGCTGCCTCTTGGCCCTTACCAATTCCTGGACATAGAATCCATCCCATTTCAGTTTGTGGAGGCACAACAACTGTGCCCTGTTCCTAGGAAACCTCACTGCTACTGCTTTCTCAGAAAGTGTGCTCTGAAAGAGTTAATCACCCCACCCCACCCCTGGGAACAGAGACTGATTTAGGGAGCTGCCATTGTGCCCATTTCTCATTTGTTTTCTTTGGGTAGCCTCTACTGCCTTCTCTATAATTGATGAGCCAATTGATTCTGCATTAGGCATTCTGCAGTAATGCTTGCTTTCCCCCCACTTCAGTCACTGGGTATGTTTTGATTCTTGGTTGTTCAATAAACATTCCCCTGAGAAATACATTGTGTGTGAACATGGATTACCTGGAGCAATTTCGCTACCGGCAAGGTGCAAAGATTCCTATATGCAAACATCATCAGAATGTTCTCTGGTTGTACATGCCTCCAGAGAGTAGCCCCAGCAACGGCTGGAGAAATTTGGTATCCTCTAGCCATGGGATGGTGAGAGTACCACCCAGGGGTTGCATAAGCCCCCCAAAACTATTTTTGCAGGCCCTGCCCCCCCAGACTCCCTGGACTCCCCCTTTTCTGTCTAAAAGAAGAGTGAGTTGCTCCCCTGGGAAGCCTCTGGGAGTGGCAATTGGCCTTTGGATCAGTTGAACCCACACACACACTGTTGAACATTGTTAAAATGCCCATTTTTCAAAAGGAGAGGTGAATTTCCATTTTGGAGGCTATTTCCGGCAGTTGGAGGGGGTGTCCCATGGCAGAAAACCCCTTCTGCACCATCCATTGCCATTGTCCACTCTGACCTAGCTGGTACAAATGAGGTTGGGGTTTGTAGAACCCACAGCTGGGGGGGGAAATGAGGGTATTGTCTCTATCCAACTGAGAATTATTCTCCTAATGAAATATCCCTTCATCCCCCCCCCCAATTTCCAGTGGCTTTAAGATGTCACTTTAGCATTTAGAAGTGCAGTTTGGACATTTAAAGGAAAGGGGAAGGCCAAGGGACCAAAGGAATACAAACACAGCAAATGTAAGAAGAGTTCTGGGTATTAGGGGAATTCCATTGTCACTTTCTGCAGTGCTAGAGGTTTGAGGACTGAAGGTCTCCAGAAGCCTTGGACTACAACTCCCATCAGTCCCAGCCATCTTAGCTGAAGGACATGATCCAAAATGTCAGGAGGATGTTACACTGCGGAAAGCTGATTTGAGCAATACCTTCTCCCATTTCAGCCATAGCCTCAAATGTTTTGAGCCTGGAAATGGGTGTCCTCCTCCAAGAAGGTTAATCCAGCAGGTTCTGGAAAAAGTGTCTTCAACAACAGGACAAGTACTATGGTGCCCACCTACCCGCTTATTTTTAGGAAGAGTGTACTTTTGGGCCTACTCAATGAGCCTGCCAGAACACGACCTGTTCAGGGCTTCACAGGTACAGTGACAACCACAGGATTTCTCAATAGACTCTTGGCTCAGCTCATGAGAAAGGCCAACTTAGGTATTTAAACACCTGAAGGAATGTCATGTAGAAGATGGAGTGAGCTTGTTTCCCTTCCAATATTTAAATTTAATATTTATATTTAAATTTAATATTGCTTTCAATATTTAAACATGGCTATCATGTCCTCTTTTTAGCTTCTCTTCTCCAGGCTAAACATCCCCAGCTCCCTAAGCTGTTCCTCGTAGCCTATCCAGATTTTTGACCATTTTAGTCGCTCTCCTCTGGACATCTTCCAGCATCATGATGATGACAGAGGTGGTGGTGGTCCTCATAGGCCATTTCTGCACTAGACTGTTAATAGCGCTATGATTCCACTTTCAACATCCTATGGAATCCTGGGATTTGCAGTTTTGGGAGGGGCCAGGCGGCCCCTCCCAAAACTGCAAATCCCAGGATTCCATAGGATGTTGAAAGTGGAATCATAGTGCTATTAACAGTCTAGTGCAGAAATGGCCACAAAGAAAGCCACCTAAGTGGACCTGAACCTGCTGATGCAAACTTTTGCCTGCTCTCTTCTTACGCCTTGGCCTTCTGGTCCCTCTCCATGGTCCTGAAATCTCTTAGCTTTCACAATTCTTCCAGCAGTTCTCAGGCTCCAGAAGATGCAGATGGGAAAGGAATGAGGCAGGACTAGAAAGAGCAGCTTGGCAAGAAGAAAATCTTCAGGTGGAGCTGAAGGCAAATGGACAGGTCTGAGTAGAGCCCAAGAAAAGGAATCAGGAAACAGGATTTCAGAGGCGGGAAGCCCCATGACAGGGTTGCCTTAGGGTTACTGTAAGTTGGAATTGATTTTAAGGCACACAATAACAATGACAGCAACAACAAGGAGAGGAGGGGTGAGCCTTGAGATTTCAGTTTCATGGAGTGTGTTCTCAAAAACAATCCATGCCAGACTAATTTTATACCTTTTCTGATAAAGTTACAAGTTCGGTAGATGAAAAGAATGCTATGGATATAGCATATCTTGATTTCAGTAAGGCCTTTGATAAGGTCCCCCATGATATTCTTGCAAACAGGCTAGTTAAATGCAGGCTGGACAATGCTACTGTTAGGTGGATTTGTAACTGGTTGAGCGGCCAAACCCAAAGGGTGCTCACCAATGGCTCCTCTTCATTCTGGAAAGAAGTGACTAGTGGGGTGCCACAGGGTTCTGTCCTGGGCCCAGTACTATTCAACATCTTTATCAATGATCTGGATGAAGGAATAGAGGTCATTCTTATCAAAATTTCAGATGAAACCAAATCAGGAGGGTACCTAACAGCCCAGAGGACAGGATCAGAATTCAAAATGACCTCAACAGGTTAGAGAGCTAGACCAGAACTAACCAAATGAATTTCAACAGGGAGTAGTGTAAGGTACAACATTTGGGAAGAAAAAATGAAATGCAGAAATATAGGATGCATAACACCTGGCTTAACCACAGTACATATGAAAGAGATCTGAGAGTCTCAGTGGACCATAAGCTAAACATGAGCCAACAGTGTGATGCAGCAACTAAAAAAGCAAATACAATTCTAGACTTCATTAATAGCAGTTTAATGTCTAGGTCAAAGGAAATAATAGTACCAATCTGTTCTGCTTTGGTCAGACCTCATCTGGAATCCTGTGTCCAGTTCTTGGCAACACAATTCAAGAAGGATATTGAAAGCTGGAACATGTCCAGAGGAGGATGATCATAATGGTAGGAGGTCTGGAAACCGTGATGCCCTCTGAGGAGTGGCTTAGGAAGCTGTATATTTTTAGCCTGGAGAAGAGAAAGTTAAAGAGGCAACATGATAGCCAGTTTTAAATATTTGAAAGGATGTCATAGGAAAGACTGAGCAAGTTTGTTTTCTGGTGCCCTGGAGACTGGGACACAGAGCAATGGCTTCAAACTTCAGGAAAAGAATTTCCACCTAAACATGAGGAAGAACTTCCTGAGCATAAGAGAAGTTTGACAGTGGCATTACTGCCCCCATGGAGTGTGGTGAGGTCTCCTTCTTTGGAGGTTTTCAAACAGAGGTTGGATGGCTGTCTGTCAGGAATACTTTAATTATATATTCCTGCATGGTCTTGCATGGTAGAATGGGATTGGACTGTGTAGCCCTTGGGGTCTCTTCTAGCTCTATGATTCCATAATTCTAAAATGGATGTCCTGGTCTTTCAAAAGCTTGATTGCTTACTTATTACAAGTGGTGTGTTTTTTAGATTACTTTAATTGGCATTCTAATAGTATAATTAGTATAATTTGCATTTTGATCTGCATAATTTAGCGTGGTTCTACTGGAACCTTGTTAATTATGTGTGACGCTGTCTTATATCCCAGTTCTGAATCGGGGGGCAGGGACATGGCTAAGCTTTGCTGGTGTTACTTCTGCACGGCTAGAATTCGTCCTCCGTATTCTACTGATTCCGCACACACACTCATTCTTGCTCACGTTGACTGTGGCAGCCTTTCACTCAAGTCTTCCCGCCTGTCAGTTGAAACCGTTCATCTGTTCTCAACACTTCTATTAGCTTAATAGTTGTTTATGCATTAATCATGTTACACCACTCTATTTCTCTCCCTCTTTCCATTATGGTTTTGTGCTGCTCGGTGTAAACAGTTTGTTTCTGCTACAGCAGACTAATCCCGCTGCCCTTTTAGACAGTGGCTGGAATCCCGTGGGTGCCTTACACCCGTGTAAGCCCCTTTTTGGAAGTGAATGAGCCTTCTTGTCCAATGCAGCACAAGCATGTTCGGATCAAGTTCAGAAAATCACGGAATCATAGAATCTTAGGCCATTTCTGCACTAGCCTGTTATGGTGCTATTATTCCACTTTCAACATCCTATGGAACCCCGGGGTTTGCAATATAGGGAGGGGCCTTTGAGGCTAGTGCAGAAATGGCCCTAGAGTTAGAACAGACCACAAAGGCCAAATCCAGTCCAACTCCCTTCTGCCATGTAGGAAGACACAATCAAAATGCTCCCTTTGACAGATGGCCATCCAGCCTCTGCTGAAAACCCTCCAAAGAAAGAGACTCCATCACACTCTCAGGCAGCGGCATATTCAATGGCACAAATGCTCTTGCCATCAGGAAGTTCTTCCACAGGTTGAGGTGGAATCTCTTTTCATGTAGTTTGAAGCCGTTATTCCATGTCCTCGTTACTCTAAAACAGTGCTTTCCAAACTTTTCACGTTGGTGGCACACTTTTTGGACATGCATCATTTCACGAAACAGTAATTCAGTTTTACTAGCAAATCAGAGATTAAACTAATTGATTACATATATGCAGTACCCAGAGGCATACCTAGGGTGGGGAGAGGCACCCCCCCCCAATCCTGGCCCACTGCTGTTGCCCTTGCCAGGAAAGCCCCTGGCAAGGGCGGCAGCAGAGGCAAAGGTAGCCCCTTACCCAATCTTGACTTGCTGCTGTTGCCCTTGCTGAGGAAAGACCCTGGGGAGGGTGGCAGCAGCAAGAAAAGCAGCCCCCCCACCTGATCCTGGCCTGCTGCCTTCACTCTTAGCGAGGAAAGACCCTAGCAAGAACAGCAGCAGCGGGAAGGACTTGGGGGGGGGGTCTTTCTCAGCCCAGGAAAGTGACACACTTACACTTCAGGTGACACACTAATGTGTTGCAACACACCGTTTGGAAAGCCCTGCCCTAAAAGGTGAGGGACTTTGAGGTACACCCACGATGCCAGCATCTCCTTAGAATTTGGGGAATTATAGCTCAAAGGAAGCCTGGAAGAGGAGGGTAATGGCAGGATCTTTTCACCTGTGTATACCAGTACTAACTGAAGAGAGGACTCCAGGTAAAACTTATTTTATTTGGAATTAACAAGCATACAGAAAATCAGACAGTCTCAAGAACCACACAAGGCTATTGGAAAGTGAGGCAAGAAAGATTGGATGGAGAGAAATTGGGTGGAAAGGGTGATAGTTACCAGTCCTGAAGCAGAAGGTCAAAGCGGAGTGGCTCAAACAGCATCTCTGAAGGTAGCACAGAGGACTAGGAATCTTACAGTGTAACACACCTACTGTACTCCCACGTACTACAATTTACTGGGGCTGGAGTTGGAGTTTTTATACCCTATTTCCTGCCCTGAAGGAGGGTGCATAGACAAAATGGTAATGGCTTTCTCATGGGGTTGACAAAGGAGTCTGGAATTATTTGATTATCTTAAATCTAGGGTGACAAAAGATTGATGGGAGTCCTGAAAATCTCTTAATGTTTTGGTCAGGTAGTGTGAATCGGGAAGGTCTCTGTAGGATGTGCTCACAGTAGGGCCTCTGGTTGCTTCACCTGAGCACTTTCAACTTCTGTTATTTCAGGAGTGCTCGTAGCTTACAGTTTTCGAAAGGATTATTCCAAGCCCATCAGCATCAGGCTTTCCCATCTAATCTTCTTTGAACTTGACATGATAGCCATGTTTAAATATTTGAAGGGATGTCATGTCGAGGAGGGAGCAGGCTTGTTTTCTGCTGCTCCAGAGACTAGGACAAGGAGCAATGGATTCAAGCTGCAGGAAGGGAGATTCCACCTGAACCTTAGGAAGAACTTCCTGACAGTCAGAGCTGTTCAGCAGTGGAATATGCTGCCTCAATGGAGTGTGGTGGAGTCTCCTTCTTTGGAGGTTTTTAGGCAGAGGCTGGATGGCCATCTGTTGGGAGTGGTTTGATATGTGTTCCTACATAGCAGGGGGTTGGACTAGATGGCCCCTGGGGTCTCTTCCAACTCTATGATTCTATGATTCCCATTAACAGACTTGGCATTCACCAGAAACATTTTCAACCCAGAGATAGTGCTGCCAGGACCATCCAGATTATTTGAGCTGGGGGACATTTTACAGACAACTAAGACCCTATTCCTGTCCCATTGTTCAACCTGTAACCATCTCCCCTTTCTGTTATCTCCCCCTTCCCAGTACAACTGTAATGGCTGCCCCCTTGGGTCCGATATCTCCCTTTCTTTTTCACCCCAATTCTCCCCCACCCCACCCCACCCCATTACTGAAGACTGGGATTCTCTAGGTAAGGGCTGGACCCTTTTATTTCTAGAGAGATACCATGGGCTAAAAGAAGACAAATAAATAGGTGCTAGAGCTGTTTAAACCTGAGGCCTCGCTGGAAGTCACAATGAGTACACTGTGGCCATTGTACTTGGGACGTAGCGTGAGAAGACATCACTCACTGGAAAAGAGTACAATGTCTGGCAAAGTAGAAGGCAGCAGAAAGACCATGTGGCAAGTGGGTGGGTTCTATCAAGGAAGCTGCCCTGATTTTGCAAAACCCAAGCAGAGCCGTGGATGGCCGGGGCTCTCAAAGATCTCTCATTCAGAGGGTCATCATAACTTGGAGCTGACTTGACATCTCATAACAACAACAATAACAACAACATTTTGTTTCTGTGCATCATCCCCACCTTGTGAACCATAGGCACTTTCCTGAATGATTTTCAAAGGCGCATCATAGTGGTTTGAGCAGTAGACTATGACCCTGGAGAGGAGGGTTCAATTCCCCCCTTGGCCATGGAAACCCACTGGGTGACCTTGGGCGCTCTCAGCCCCAGAAAATGCCATGATAGGTTTTTGCCTTAGGCCCTTTTCACACAGCATTTGCCATGCAAAAGGGTGCCTGGAGCATCACACGATTGTGAGGAGCGATCTGCATGATGTACTCACAATCGCGCAATGCTCCACGGCCTGGCAGGCGCCACTCACGTACTTTTTCATTTTCTGCTTTCAGCCAAAAATGGTGAGCAATCACGCATTGCTCCAGGGCCCTGTGCACACTTGCCATACATGCGGAGCCTCCGGAGCTGCGGTGGTCGCGCTTCCTGCCCCAGTGCAGCCTGGGAAACTCCCAAGCTGCACTTCAGAAGGAAGAGGCGGGGCTCTCGCTCTGCCTGCTCGGGAGCAGGCAGCTCATGCGGAGCTGAAGCAGTGGGGACGCGAGAGCCTCTCACTGGAGGCTGCTCACATGATCCCCGCACCTCAGCGCTGAAAAAAGGTAAGCTGCAAAAAGGGCTTTAGAGTTGCCATAAGTTGGAAAGAACCTGAAGGCACATAACAACAAAATTTATAAACCACCTTTAACAAAGATTCTAAGGATGGTGTGGTGTAGACATTTGAGCACTGGATTATATGGTTGTGAAGGCCAGGGTTCAAATTCCTGCTCAATCATGGAAATCCATTGGGTGACTTCAGGCAAGTCCATTCGGTCAGCCCTCAGAATGCCTCAGGATAAGTTTGCCTTAGGGTTGCCACAAGTCAGAAATGACTTGAAGGCACACAACAACAACAACAACAACAACAACAACGTTGGCCTTTTGCAGTAAAACCACCATGAGAGCAGTGTGACACCTTAGAGACAAACAGATTTATTAGAGCATGAGTTTTCACAGATTATATTCCACCTCTCCAGATGCGCCTGAGCAAATGGATTTTAATTAGCAAAAACTCATAACTATAATATATCTGGTAGCCCAACATAATTTTTAAAAGGTGACTTTGTTTATAAGTCACGAGGATTCTTAGTGCTCATGAGTCATGGTGACATAATTTACAAGAGAGCTACAAAAGAGCTGCGGTGCCATCTAGTGGGTGCAACTGTGTCTGTTACCAACACGAAGAATGTTAAATCACTGGAAAAACCTCTGTTTAGTATGCAATATTCCTTACTGACCTTACTATATGCAGCTTTAAAGCCATTCTGTGAAGATGGCCACTGTCTGACCCATATTTTGGGTCACAAACCAGTGCATAAGTAGGACTTGGGACCTTTCCACGCTACATAATATTGCGCTATGATTCCACCTTAACTACCATGGCTGCTTCCTATAGAATCCTGGGGTTTGTAGTCTTGGGAAGTATTGGAACTCTCTTCCAGAATTCTAAATATCCCTTCCTAAACTACATATCCCATGATTCCGCAGAACAGGGCCATGGCAGTTAAAGTGGAATCATAGTGCAATAGTTATGCAGTGCAGAAAGGCCCTTGGACAATCAGTGGTTTCTTGGAGGAATCTGGTTTTTTGCCTCTCATAGCCAAGCACAGAGATGGGAGACACCACAAAGGCCATCTAGTCCAGCCCTCTGCCATTTGAGAATCCACAATTACAGCACTTCAGAGAGATGACCATCCAGTCTCTGCTTAAAGACCTCCAAAGAAGGAGATTCCACCACCTCTTGGCACTCTTTTCCACTGTGGAACAGCTCCTACAGTAAAAATCAATCAATCAATCAATTAATTAAAATGTTTCTAATATTTAGCTTGAATCTCGTTTCTTGACATTTGAATCCACTGGATTCACTTCAGTGTAAAAACACTGAAGTCCATTTCCACCAGGACTTCATCTCCCTGAGTTCTAGGTGAGGAGAAGCTCAAGAGCTGTGGCTTCTTCATTGGTGGCTGTACTGTTGCATCTGCAGTGGTGGGAAATACACCCCCGTTCTACAGCCCAGTGTCAGGAGACCCAGCTCCTGCCATGGTATTAAGGGACAAGTCCCCTTTGCTTAGCTAGTTGTTAAAAGGGAAAAAACATTCATGGCCACCTGTAACAATGTACTGCGGATCAATCAATCTGCAACAATGTATTGAAAATTAATTGCCGTAGATATCCGGGCATGGGATCAAAGGCTTCCACGTGTCCAGAGAAGTGCCCAGGGGCATCTGTCCAAAAAAGGAAGGGATGTCAAGGGAATGGAATGTGTGACCCTAGGGAGGTGCTGTAAGAATAACCAGGAGGGCCAGATAAGAACAAGGAAAGCATTTAGGTTCTCAAGTATGTAAACATCCGAAGTGCCTGGGAAACTTGGGGGTCTAGGAGAGCAAGGTGACATTTATGGCCCTCACCGATCAATGCTCTTCACATCCAAATCTGTATGCTCAACTGTATTATCTGCCTGCTTACCAATGTGCCTCAGTCCTAGCAGCTTTTACCAAGCTGCTATGCTGCTTGCCCTCCCTCAATATAATGCTGCCACCGTATTTTGAATGTTTTCCTGGGAAGCCAGTTAACCAGCACATGATACCCAACTGCACCCAGGGTTGTCCATCAGCAAAGAAGGAGTCTCTGGGGAAACACAGGCAGCTCAAACATCCTAGGAGAAGATGGAAACCTCTCCCTGGTGGAACAGTTAAGCATAGCCACTGGATTTTTGCAGGGTTTCATCAGGCTATACATTTGTTTCTAGGCACAACTAAAAGTGCCAGCCATGACTTACATGACTTATAGCTTGGTTCAAGACTACTTGAAAGGCCACGTCTCCCTATAAGAACCTGGTAGGGTCTTACAATCCTCATGGGAGGGCTTTCTCTTGGACTCACCACCATCACATGTCCATTTGGGGAGGACACGGCAGACGGGGCCTTAAATGTAGCTGCTCCCACTCTCTGGAATGCCATTCCTTGGGAGGTTGGGCTGCTCCCCTCTCTGCTCTCCTTTTGTCAGCAGGCAAAGACCTCCTTGCTCAAGCCAGTCTTCAATGAGTAACTGCTTGCAGGGAGACTGGGTGAGTACATTACAGTAGATTTAATTTTTGCATATTTTGAAGTGATTTTTGTGTTTAATCTTGCCACAAAAACCACTGAGGGCCAGTATCATGTAGTGGTCAAACTGGGACTCTGGGAGACCAAGGTTCAAATCCCTGCTCAGCCATGAAAATTCACTTGGTGACCTTGGATAAGTTGCACTCTCTTAGCCTCAGAGAACGACCATGGCAAATACTCTCCAAACAAATTTTGCTCCTTGGAGGGGCAAAAAGCAGGGAAAGTGCACCAACCTGGATGTGGGCTGTCTGAGTCCCATCTTGGCTCATGGCTGGAGGAGGAACACAGAAGTTGGTGCAAGGTGATCCCAATGAGAGTTCCTTCTTCCCTTCCATCTATCATTTGAGGCTCAAACCAGGGTGTCTGCAAGGGAGAGAGACAGGCAAAGTGTTAGCAGGCTTTATACGCATACACAAAGGTCATGATTTACCTGGTGGGGATTTGAAATCTGGTCGCCTGGAGTCCTAGACCAACACTTAAACCACTACTGCCTCTCAGAGGATGTTCTTGCCAAGATTTATTCAGAAGGGCTTGCCACCATTGCCTTCTTCTAAGGCTGAGAGAGAGTGGCTTGCCCAAGGTCACCCAGTGGGTTTCCATGACCAAGCAGGGATTTGAACCCTGGTCTCTCAGAATCCTCACTCAAACCACTCAACACACCTGTCAAAGGCACAAGATCCCAGTCCTACATTTCACCACACAACTCTACAACTTTCCTGACATAGTTCAAATTCTGCCCCTTCCCAATTTTGACATTTGAAAATTGCACCTTGAATGCCAAAGTTTTACCAGATTTTGGAGTTTATGCAACAGAATCTTTTATTTCAGCTGGAGGTGCTGCCCTCCTTGCCCAAATCCACACACTCGTCCTCCTGTTACCCTGATTTCTGGGGGTCCCGGGGGGGACACCTTAATATGCCTTGATCAATGGGGAATTAAAATTAGCCAGAACACAAGCTGTAGCACTACAAGAGGCAGGGTAACCTAGCAAGATCTTTTCAACCCAATGCTTATGGGGTCAAGCCAAGCCAAATATCACACCAAATTGCTAATTTAATTATTTTTATTTAAAAATAAGTCCTTGCGCACGTTCGCACTTACACACTCACCCACTCAAGAGTTAATTAGAAATAAAAGAGAGGAAAATTGATAGGGGATTTTGAAGAGGCATTTTCGTGGTATACTGCACCTGGTCCTGCAGACTGAAGTCGGAGACAGCAGCAAAGTGAGAGAAGAGGCTCAGCACGTGGATGGCTGAGGGGATAGCCGGACAGAGTGGCGTGGAGCCAAGAGGAAACCGGAGCGTTCCAAGGAACTGCTCAAAAATTGGGTCTTTTTATAGGGGAAAATGTACCTGGAGGGCTAATCTTTTCCCGGGGAGAACAATGGATTGAGGAGCTAAGACAAAGCTCTAAAATGTCCAAGTCTTCTGCATAATTGGGAGAACAAAGCTCCAAAATGTCAAAGTTATTGGCGTGATTAGATTTGCCAGGGTTTGTGAAAAGCCACGGCAGTACGCAAATTGCTCTTGCTTGACGGGCTGTTTGTCAGGCTCGCTAATCCTCTCAAGCTGGCTTCTTGGGGCAGAGAACTCTTTGTTCAATTTTAATGTGTGCATGTCTGGAGGGCTCCTGGGGCTATGTGACAGATTATTTACTGGCCAGACCGGGTTTTTCTTGATTGCAGCTGTTAAGCCATGCCTGCCTGCGTGCTCGTCTCTCTCAAGCACGTGGAGGGCTAACTACCACAGTAACACTCCTGCCTTCCATACAGACACAGACACACATGATTTGCCCCCTACCTGTGGACTGGCATCCTGCAGGTTGTCCCCAAAGAAGGCTGAAATGGGAAGAAAGTCCACGGTGCCAGGACTGTGTCCGTTCCTTTCCATGTCCTGCATGTAGGAGTGAATCTCCCACTGGATGCTCTCATAGCGCTGCTGGCTGTAAGGAGGCTGCGTCAAGTGCATCTTGTTTTTCGCAGACAATTGTATGCTTCACTCCCAGCTGGCTGATGAAGAGGAGCTGCTTACGGATCAGTTCCCTGGAGATTTCAAACTCCCACTGAGCAGCAGCAACCAGTAACACCACACACAGAGCCTGGTGTGGGAAGGAGAGGGGTTGTGATAGAGTTAGCAAACTTTGCACACCTAAGAAGCCCAGGTGTGCAAAGCATAGGTCCCAGTGATTTGAAGGAACTTATCCCCCTATTTGTGCACTCTGAGATCTCCAGGAAAGGCCCTTGTCCATGCCCCACTGCCTTCTCAAGGTCATTTGATGAGAACAAAGATGGCAGAGCCTTCTCAGCGGCTGCTCCCAGACTGTGAACTCCTTCGCTAGGGAGGCTAGGATTACTCCCTCCTTGCTTTTCTGCCAGAAATAGAAACTTTCACTTTCCATCAGGCTTTGGGGACTTGACTTTCATAGGATTTCAACAGTATTGATTTTTATGTCCTTTTTTTTTAGTGAATTTTGAATGGTATAACTCTACAGATTACTTGTTTTAAAATTGTTTTTTAATAATTTATATATATACCATTGTGCAAAAACAGAAGGAAAAAATTTATCCAGAGACCTCCTCCACAAGATCTGAGAAATCATGGGAAATTCAGACCAAGAGTAGGGATGCTCTGTGACTGAAGGGAACACACTGTATGATCAAAGTTTTAAAAAAAAGATGTTGGAAGCAATACAAGGAAGAATTCTATAAAAGATATCAAGGATGACAGATATATTCAAAGTAAAATCTTTTGTCAATGAACCCACACTTTCAGAAAGGGAAGTGGAAGCTGCCCTCATAGCACGTGAGAGAAATAAATCATCAGGAAAAAAAATATCATAATAATAGAACTGTTTCAGGCTACAGAGATAGAAACCATTTGAATTCCAGCTAGAATCTGCCAACAGATACAGAAAAGAAAACAGATTGGAATGTACATTTCCAGTCTCCAAGAAAGGGGACACCAGGGATTGCAGTGATCATCAGTTGTTGTTTTGTTCCTTCAAGTCATTTCTGAATTAATGGCAACCCCAGGTGAACTTATCATGGAGTTTTCTCGGCAAGATTACTTCGGGGGGGGGGGGTTTATATGGACATCCTTTCAGGCTGAGAGAGTGTGACTTGCCCATGGACACCCAGGGCTTACATGTCCAAACAGAGATTCAAGTCCTGGTCTCCATACTCACAGTCAATACTCAGACCACTGTATCACACTGGCTCTCACTACACCATGCTGGCTCTCAGTAAACATCAGACCATAGTATTAATCTCCAATGTAAGCAAAGTGATGGTCAAGGTTGTACAAGAAAGGCTTTTGCCTTACATGAATAAAAAAAAATGCCAGATGTCCAAGTTGGCTTCAGGAAAGGAAGAAGCACTGGGGATCATATTGCAAACATACATTGGCTAATAGAGGACACCAAAAAAATTGAGAAGAAAATTGCCTGTGCTTCACAGTTTATAGCAAAGCCTTTTATTATGTAGATCATGAGAAACTATGGATCACTCTTAAACAAATGGATGTGCCACAACATTTTATTATCCTGTGTAACTTGTACTCAGGATAAGAGGACTACCATCAGGACAGAATATGGAGAAAGAGATTGGCTTCAAGAAGAGGGTTAGCAAGACTGCATTTTATCACCCTGTTTAACTTGTATGCTGAGCATATCATACATAAAACAAGATTGGACTCAGAGAACAGAGGCATAGGTCCTTTTCATAGCTGCCATTCTAAGTCCTAGTCTTCTGATTTCTTGACTGCAGCCTCTATTCTGATTAATGACTGAGCTGGATTAATGACTGAAAACTGGAGGAAGGACCATCAACCATTTAAGATATGCAGATGACACCATACTACAAGCAGAAAACAGCAAAGATTGTAATTACTGAAAAAAGTCAAAGAAGGATGTGCTAAGGCAGATTTACGGCTGAACATTAAATAGCAGATGATGAAGACACTGAAATAGTGAAAGATTTCCCATACATTGGCTCAGTCACTAATCAGGATAGAGACTGCAGTCAAGAAATCAGAAGAAGACTAGGACTTAGAATGGCAGCTATGAAAGGTAAGGTCCTCAAGTATAAAGATATATCATTAGATATCAACATTAGGATCATCCATGCCTCAGTATTTCCAAATTCTATTTATTGGTGTGAAAGCTGGATAGTGAAGAAAGCTTCCAGGAAGAAAATCAATGCCTCTGAAATGAGATGACAACCACATTGGGGGACAGACAATACCTCAGAGGATGAGATCAGAACACAAAATAACCTTGACAGATTCGAGAGCTGGACCAAAATTCTGAAGATGACTTTCAACAGCAATAAATGTAATGTGCTACTTCTAGGCAGGAAAAATTAAAGGCACAAATTAACACTTGGCTTGAAAGCAGGACACGTGGAAAGGATTTTGGGGTCTCGGTAGACGATAAGCTAAACATACATCAGCCGTGTGATATGGCAGCTAAAATACAACAATGCAGCTCTAGGCTTAATCTACAGAACTTTGTTGTTCAGATCAAAGAAAGTGGTAGTCCCGCTCTATTCAGCTTTCATCAGACCCCACCTGGAATCCTCTGTCCAGTTCTGAGCACCACAATTCAAGAAGGATATTGACAAGCTGTAATACGTCCAGAAGAGAGTAACAAAAATTGTCAAAAGCCTGGAACAAATGAAGCCCTCTGAGGAGCACATTAGGGAGCTAGGGGTGTTTAGCCTGGAGAAAAGAAGGTTAAGAGGGGACATGATGGCCATGTTTAAAAATTTGAAAGGATGTCATGAAGAGGACAGAGCAAGCTTGTTTCCTGCTGCTCCAGAGACTAAAACATAACAGAGCAGTGGCTTCAAACAGGAAAAGAGATTCCATCTAAACATTAGGAAGCATTTCCTGACATTAAGAGTAGTTCAACAGTGGAATCCACTGCTGCCTCAATGGAGTGTGGTGGAGTCTCCTTCTTTGGAGGGTTTAAAACAAAAGCTGGATGGCCATCTGTTGGGAGTGCTTTGATTGTGTCTTCCTAAATGGCAGAATGAGACTGGACTGGGTGGCCCTTGGGATCTCTTCAACTCCTTTCCAACTCTATGATTCTATGATTCTACTTAACTTCATTTTTCTAGGCACCATCTAGAAAGGCCATGGAAACAGTGAAAGTTACAGAGGTACTGACTTAAGTTTCCATTGATTCATTGTGTCTACACCAGTTGGAACAAGAGTTGCCAGGTTAGAACTATTTCAGGACAAAAACATAGAGAATTCCCCCGGTGATGTCACCGGAGAACTTTCCTGACAATAGCCATTTCCGCACTAGACTTTTATAGCTCTATGATTCCACTTGAAACATCCTATGGAATCCTGAAGTTTGCAGTTTAGGGAGGGGCCTCACTGCCCCTCCATAAACTGCAAAGCCCGGGATTCCATAAGATGTTGAAAGCGGAATAAGAGCACTATAATAGGCTAGTGTGGAAATGGCCTCAGCTGCCCAGCTTTGGCATCTGCTTTGTGTTCTTCTGGGAACCTAATGACACCATTCCTCTATACCCAGTAATTTAAAAAAATTAAAAGTTTAACACATAAAATCTTGACTTTGAAGCTTCTAAAAATGGATGTATGTGTTGTTTCTTAGCCTGGCTGTTGAAGATATTTCATAGAATCATAGAATTGGAAGAGACCACAAGGGCCATCCAGTCCAACCCCATGCAGGAAGAAACACTCAAAGCACCCCCAGCAAATGGCCATCCCACCTCTGTTTAAAAACTTCCTCCATTTAAAAAGCTCAGGCCTCTTAATTTGCAATTCTATTTTCGCAGCATATTTGTGTTTTTCATAGAATCATAGAATCATAGAAATGTAGAGTTGGAAGAGACCACAGGAGCCATCCAGTCCAGTCTCTTGCTATGCAGGAACACCCTCAAAGCTCTCCCAACAGATGGCCATCCAGCCTCTGCTTAAAAACCTCCAAGGAAGGAGACTCCACTGCATTCCGAGGCAGCATATTCCATTGCCGGACAGCCCTGACTGTCAGGAAGTTCTTCCTGAGGTTCAACTGGAATCTCCTTTCCTGCAGCTTGAATCCATTGCTCCTTGTCCTGGTCTCTGGAGCAGCAGAAAACAAGCCCACTCCCTCCTCTACATGGCATCCTTTCAAATATTTAAACATGGCTCTCATGTCCCCTCTTAACCTCCTCTTCTGCAGACTAAACATACCCAGCTCTCTAAGTCTATCCTCATAGGGCTTCATGGCTTCCAGGCCTCTCACCATTTTGGTCACCCTCCTCTGGACTTGCTCCAGCTTGACCATGTCCTTCTTGAATTGGGGTGCCCAGAACTTCCAGAATTCAAGATGAGGTCTAACCAAAGCAGAGCAGAGTGGACCTCAACTTGAATACTGTGTCCAGCTCTGGGCATTGCTTTAATGTGCTTTTTTTTTTTTTTTTACTGGTAAAAATAAGTTTACTGTACAGGATGCATTCTCACCCTTAAGGTCATTTCAAGCATCTGCATTACAAAAATAATGAGATAGAAAATCACCATGCCACATAGAAGGAAAGTTATTCAAAGTCAACATTAGTTAGGCTGCTTTGGACAAGAAAGAAGAGTAATACCCAGACAACCAAAGATTTCTACTAGACAGTCACAATAATATACACCTATGTTAATCAGGCATCTCTCCACAAAGAATTACTGAATTAACAAGTACATTCACTCTACAACCTTGGAGATTTTCACATTCACAAAATAAGACTTTTAAAGAGAACTCTGCATTTTGACAGGGCTGTATCAAATGCAAGAGGAATACTTAACTACTTTACACTCCAAATATAAAGAAAATAAGTTTTTGTTAAACTATGTACAAAAATATTTTAGAATTTACAAAAGGGGAAGCTTCAAGAAATTCCACTCTTGTCCAAAGGGAAAAAGAATGTTATACAAAACTGTGTGTACAGATATATTCCATTGATTTACTGTTTTGTTTTGAAAAATCAGGTCATAAATCCTTAAGCACAAGTTAGGTACAAGTTCCTTTCCACTGGAGCACAAGTCACATTGTTCAGTAATAAGCAATTATGGGACATACATCTGTTAATTATTTTTCTGTATTTTCTTTAGTACCAGAACAATTAACTGTAGACGTCAGAACAAAATAAGGTTCCAAAGCAGATGGTGTTTAGGTAACAGACCACATATTTAAATTGTAAACACTTTATTTTAAACATATTTACTATCATCATGGCCATAAACAAGCCAGTTTTAATGTTTTAATGTTGTGTGTGTTGCTAAACTTCTCTGCAGTTGTTTGATGGGAGGGAGGAAGGCTTACTTTTGCCCACCAGGGAAGAAGCTGCTAGATGGGAAGTCCCCAGTAATGACCTCATATCTGGGGCTCTTATAGAAGCAACAGGGGGAAACCACGGTGGGAGTCCTAACACAGAGCAACTCCACCCATTGGTTTGGCTCCCAGCCTCTCTCTTCCTTCTGTACAAGGTGGAGAGAGGGACAGAGTCCGTGACACAAGGATTCTTGATTTGTTAACACCCTGCCTCTGGGGCTAAAAGAAGACACTCAGGGATGGCTAACAACAAATACCCCCCAATGACTTTGCAGCAATTTGGCATTGCTTTAGTAATTTTGCCATCAGCCTTGGAACTGCTTTATGTTGTGTTGCACTGGCCTGTGTTCTTATCCAGATAATTTGTTTTGCAATTTTACTGCACAGTTTTATGTTTGCCATCCCTCCATCCTTCCCCTCTGGGTTGTGTGTGTATTTAGATTGTATGCCTTTGGCAGGGCTGGCTCTTTTACTTGTAAAGTGCCATGTACAGTGATCGTGGTATATCAAGAGATGATGGTGGTGACGGTAGGGGTGATGGAGACAGGTTATGGACCCACGTGACACATGATGAATTTTGGGATTAGTTCTTTCTAAACATGAACTGATAATCACACCTGACTGCCATGTTTTATAATGAAATGCTTGAAAACAATGAACTTGCAACCATTGCATCAATAAAAATGTCAACACAAACATACAAAGAAGGAGAAACAAGACATGCACCGCTGCCAGTCAGATCCTGACTCCGTTCTGCATCCACTGCCAGCCTTCTTCCCAGGAATAAAGCAACTTCTCTCTCTACTGACTCGGAGCCGTTGCTGAGTCCAGCCCCAGATTGTCAACCCTGTATGGCAGCAATAGATGCAGCAGCTCCCCAGGGGGTGGGCAAGTAGGACCCTTTCCTCCTAGCAATACCCAGAGACCCTTCTCTCCCCCCCCCCCGGTCTCCCCTCCCAATGCTAACCAGGCCCAACCTTGCTAAGCTTCCAGTATCATGGGGGAAATGAACCTGGGGGTATTCAAGATGGTTCAGTAACCACTTGCCAGTGGACAGGTGCACATCACTTAAGGAGCGACAGGCAGGTGCTGCATCACAAGCTGCATGTGGCAGCTCCCACTGCTGGAAGCCTCACCAAGCCTCAAAGGGCTGCAACCAAGTAAACACAACTCTTGCAAAAGCAAAAAGCCTCCTGTTGGCCAACAAACTCATACAAGGTGGCATAGGGATTGGTGGCTTTTGTGGCAGGAATCCCACCTGCAATTTTTGCAGAACTTTTCAGTGGTACTTGGGGGTTGTGTTTCCAAGATGTGGGATGGCTGCCCCTATGTCCTACATCCTGGTGTCTTTCTCAGAGACTCAGACCTCCCGTTTCTACATACAAGAAGCAAAGCAGGAAGTCTGTATCTCCTCCAAGCCCCCTTGCTTCCCCCTCCCCTGCACTGTATTAGAACTTGATGTACCAATTAAAAAAAAAATGTTGTTGGATTGCAACTCTCACACAGCCCTAACCTGCGGAGCAAAAGTCTAGGCTAGGAGGGTTACCCCCACCTTCAGTGAGGGGTGGGCAGACAAAGCCCTTCCCATGTTTATCAACTGCAGCTCTCATGATGCCTTGACTTTTGCTCCGCAGGCTAGGGCTGTGTGAGAGTTGCAATCCAACAACATTCAAAGGGCCAGAGCTCCCCAGCCAGGCCTTAAGCAGTGGACTTCAGATGGGGGGGAACCTTCCACACTACTCAGGGTTGCCCTTGGAATCTTGGGGTTTCTGATTTGGGGAGGCACTAGAGCTCTTTGGCACAGAATTCTAAGCGCTCCTCCCTAAACTGCAACTCCCAGGATTCCACAGGATGGAAGCAAAGCAGTTAAAGTGGGATCAGAAGAATACAAATGTACAACATGAAAAAGCACCGGGAAAGAGCTGGACCTCTCTCTGGGCACATCCAAACTGATTGAGAAGTCCTGAATTTTGTTCCTTTTTTTTCCTGATTTTATACTGGGTTAAAATAGAGCCTCTGATAAAATCTGAAGGAACAGAAACAAGATCTGAGACTTTCTGGCTTTTTCAATCAGCCCCCCCAGGGGGGCTCTGTTATTCATCAATCACCCTGCCAAAGTGGATTAAAAGGTCCTACGTGGTTGCTTCTTTGGCTGCCTGAAGGTGGCAGTGTTGGAATAACAGACTCTCCTGCATTAGGACAGCTGACTGCTTAAAAGAATCAGGAAAACTGGCAAGTCACGAGCAGAAAGGGAAGAATAGTTGACCCAAGGTAGTAGAAAGATTGAAAAAACATGGAAAAGACTTGACCCCACTGAACTGGTTGTGGAAAGAGGATGGGCTTCGTGGGGAGCTCTTTTGATGGTCCCACTAGCCAGAGCTTGAGAATGACCATTAGAAATAAGTAGCAACCGGGCAAGAGCCAGCATCCGGTAGTGGGTTGATTGCTGGACTAGGACTCCAGGAGACCAGGGCTATTTCCGCACTAGACTGTTATAGTGCTATTATTCCACTTGCAACATCCTATGGAATGCTGAAAGGCCCCTCAAAGGCTTCCCCCTAAACTGCAAACCCCAGCATTCCATAGGATGTTGAAAGTGGAATAATAGGACTATAGCAGACTAGTGTGGAAATGGCCTGAGCCTAGATTACCGTTGTATGGAAAGAAAGAATAACAAATTTAAGATACCGGAGATGTTAAACCAGTACCTGTTTCTGGAGTCTCTCTCTCATTTCTGGCCCAAGCTTGCCACACTTGTAGAGAAGGTGTCCAGTCAGCGTAGCTTTTCCTGACCAAACGGGACCAAGAACTAGGATCCTGATGGGCGAGTCATCGTTCATGTTCTTTTCCCACAGCTGGCAATGCAGAGAGACCGCACGATGGTGATGTGCTGAGGGGGTTGGAGAAAATGCAAAGAGAATTTTGGGGTGCTATGGAGCTCAAATGGTTTCTTGTCAAAGAACCAAAGCCCTTCTTCAAAAGATGCTTTCTTGTGACCCATGCATTTAACATCAACACTGTGCAAGAAAGCAGTCTGTTCTAACTTAATACTCCAAAAGATGGCTTGAAGGCTGCTCAAGTCCAGAGCCTGGAATCATTCCTTTTTGAACTGAATTTCAGAAAAGAACAGTTTTCAAACTCTCCTGGAGACTGCTGGATCTAAGCAGTTCTGAGGCAGAACATGGAAAACACCTGAAAACTGGAACTCCTTGGAAGAAGAGTAAGTGATCCATGGATTACTTTCAGAATGTTTTGCCAGACTTATCCAAGTGACCACTTGCCTAGACCACTTGCGACAGGATCAATTACTGGTATCATTCTGAAAGCCTATGAACACAATGTTGGTTCACACTTTTAAGACCTTTAAGAGAATTAGTTGCACCTTTAAAGGCTGCAGTCATTTGCTTTTGCCTGGGAAGGGCAAGATTCTGCCTCCTCCTCTCCTTTCCCCCTACAGAATTTATGGAGTGCAAACTACTTTTGCACTTTGAAATCAGTTGGCAGCAATTAAGCTGAGACCAAAGAGGGAAAGCAGGCAGAGACAAGAGAAACTGGGACATTTTAAAAGCAACTGAAAAAGTGAGAGTACAAGAGGATTAACTGGGACTCTCCCTGCCATACTGGGACAGTTGGAAGGGGGTATGTAAAGCTGTCTAACACGAAAGCCATGTCTGCACTAGACTGTCATAGTGCTATTAATCCACTTTCACATCCTATGAAATCCTGGGGTTTGCAGTTTAGGGAGGGGCATTTGAGGCCCCTCCCTAAACTGCAAACCCCAGGATTCCATAGGATGTTGAAAGTGGAATAATAGCACTATAACGGTCTAGTGCAGAAATGGCCAAAGTCTCAATGATTCTCAAAAAAAGAGCCCGACACAGACTCACAGTTCTACCTGTCCAGTGCTCCATGCTCTCCTGGATCTTTCTGTGTGCATTTGACTGCCCCTCTCCTTTTTCTTAAGCACCTCAAAGAGCTGCATTAAGAGCGAATAAATCAGTGGATACAAGGACTCCTTTGAGGCCCCTCCCTAAACTGCAAACCCCAGGATTTCATAGGATGTTGAAAGTAGAATAATAGCGCTATAACAGTCTAGTGCAGAAATGGCTACACATCTCACAGGAGAGTTTGAAAAATAGCTTGCACTAATCTCTTGAGAGCCATACTCTGGTGCTTGAGAAAGCTATACTATCAGATCATAGAGTCATAGAATCTCAGAGCTGGAAGGGACCATAGTGACCTTCTAGTCCAACATCCACCATGCAGGAACACACAACTAAATCCCTCCTGAGAGATGTTCATCCAACCTCTATTTAAAGATCTCCAAAAATGGAGACTCCACCACCTTCAGGGGCAGTCCATAGTCCATTCTCAAACAGTTCTTACAGTCGAGAAGTTCTTCCTGTTGTTGAGGGAGAATCTCTTTTCTTGTAATTTGGATCCATTGGTTCATATTCCAGTCTCTAGAGCAGCAGAAAACAAGCAGGCTCCATCTTCTATGTGGCACTCGTTCAGATATTTAAAGATGGCTCCATCTTGTCACCTCTCAGTCTTCCCTTCTCTGAACTAAACGTACACAACTCCCTCAATTGTCCCTGATGAGGTTTGATTTCCAGACCTTTGATCTGGTTGCCCCGCTCTAGACACGTTCCAGCTTGTCAATGTCTCTTGAATGAAGTTCAATTGGCCCTGGAGACTTAAATTCATCTAGAGTAGCTGGGTATTCCTAATAGAGTTGAATTTTATTACCTCTCGTGTCCCTGGTCCACATATGGCCAAGGAGCAGCAGCCTCTGCCTGCACTGAAATTCCTCAATATCATCTTTACTGACAAGGGAGGAACATCTAAGACAGAATGTAGGTCTGTGATGCTAACCTCTTCACACTTTTTTTGTATGATTTTTAATGCCTTTGCCTATGAAGAAGCCAGTGAAGCTGCAAAAGCTTGCATGATGCATTTTCTGCATTTTGGTTGGCCAATAAAGGTATCACTCTTTTGTGGCTTTTAAATCCTTGGATTTGTAGTTTGGGAAAACACTAGAGCTCTCTGGCAGAGGATTCCTAACATATCACGAAGCTACACCTCCTGAGATTCCATAGGATGCTTCCATGGCAGTTAAAGTGGCATCAAAGTACTATAAATACCCAGTGTGGATACACCATCTTCTTCCTCAAGTGTCCCCGGAGAAGCCCCGACCTGTGCTCATCAGATGTTGCAAATTCAACTTCTCCTGCTCATTACACATGATCCACACCATAGTTCTTTTCTCCTGCTCATCAACACCATATATGCCGCAAGAAAAGCCATATCTGGTAATATCACAGAAACTGCCTGTCAGCGTTGACAACACTGGTCTAAGATAGATTTCTCTCTTCCCGGTGCCACCTGTTTCCAATCCACACTAGTGGTGAGGCCAGAAGTGTGGCAGACAAGCTTTCCTGTCCCCAGGTGTTTACCCTCTTGTGTCTCCCATTTTACATCTGCTATGTAACCCTAACGCTAGCCCTAACCCAATATTCCACCTCCATTGCTGTTTTCTAGCGCTAGAATTAAGGGGAAGAATACAGGGGATTATGATGCATGAGATACACAATTTCACAAAATGGTCTGCTGTAAATTATGGCCAAACCACATTGTTTCACATTTTAAAGATTTACTAAACCACTTGCGTTTGAATGATAGCACTTTCAGGAAAGGTCAGGAGTCAGTAGTAACGTCATCTTTGTATTACTGAAGAATTTATGCATCCTAGTGATGGTAGATGCTTTACATTGTGACAGATGGCCAATTTTAAAAGCATTCGTGTAATTTCTGTTACACAACATATATGTGAATTGTTATACCACTCCTGGGTCTTTGAAGCTTGGGCTGTCTGAACAATTACAACCAGAATCATGGCAACCCCTTTGATGTTGCATCCTATTGAGAGTTCTCAAAAAGGGGAAGATTGTTCTTTTCTTGCTTTCGAAATGCTCAGGAGGCATCCGTGCAACAGAGCAGATATCAATAAGAGACCGTTGCAAAGATGGGCTTTTGGGATCTCTGCTTTGAATTGTGCGGCTCCTGTGTTAATTGCTCTAAATCCTAATAGAGTGTTTGGGGAACGTACAGTATTGTATTGTAGCTTTAGAAAGGGAGCTGCTATTGTTTGCGTCCATTATCACAGCAGAACTCACAGTTGTGTGGGATTTAGAAGCATCTTTTCTATACTCTTCTGTGCTTCTGTACTCTCGGTTCAGTTGTGTTATTAGCCACAGTGCGACTCTTAATTGTCCTCGGCTCTTTCCCAGTAGCTTGTTGAGTGCCATCCAACCTGGGAGTCTCATCTTCTGTCTCTTGTTTCATTTTGGATCGTCTGATCATAGGGTTTTCATGGTAAAAGACATCCAAGGGGAGTTTATCACACCTCCATCTGCCTAATACTAAGGCCATTTCCGCACTAGCCTGTTATAGCGCGATGATTCCACTTTCAACATCCTCTGGAATCCTGGGGTTTGCAGTTTTGTTGCCCCAGTTTCCTGGGCTTTGCAGCCGGCCCCTCCCAAAACTGCAAACCCCAGGATTCCAGAGGATGTTGAAAGTGGAATCATCGCGCTATAACAGGCTAGTGCGGAAATGGCCTAAGACGTGTTAGCTCTGGTGCCAACACCGTTGTCTCTGAGAGATTCTCCACCAGTGTCAACCCCCCAACACACACACACACACACACACACACACACACACACACTACTGCTGCTGTTGCTGCCCAGTTTCACCCATTGAGTTGTTTGGCTCCTTAGCAAAAGCCTACCATCAGCACCGCTGCCATCAGCATAGCCCCTTGCATCACAGGAGGACGCAACTCCACCACCATGGAAAGGCAGGGAACCTGAGAGAGTTCTTTCAGAGTTCAGACTAAAACCCAAACACACTTCCAAACCCTCAGTGTTGCAGGGACAGTGCCAATTAATCCTCTTTCATGCAACTTTTTCAGCTGCTTTGAAAATGTCCTGGTTTCTCTCCCGTCCTCACACTTTTCCCCTTTGTCCTCAGCTTCTTTCAGTTGCCTCAGACTGAGGCCATTTCTGCACTGTGCTGTTACAGTGGTATTATTCCACTTTCAACCTCCTATGGAATCCTGGGGTTTGCAGTTTAGGGAGAGGGCTTTAGAATTCTCAGCCAGAGAGCTCTTTGACCTCAGCAAACAACAAACCTCCAAATTCCACAGGATTTTGCCAGTTGGAACAATAGCACTATAACAGTGTAGTGCAGAAATGGTCTACGTTCCACACCCTTGCTATAGCCAAGGGTTGGACAACGTATAGTCCACAGGGCCATTTTGTGGCCCCCACAGGTTGCAAAAAAAATTCATTTCTTCCCCCAAAACAAACTTTCTCCCCACATGTAGTCCAGAGAGCCTGGGGGGCATTTTCACCACAGTTTGGTTGGTTTAGACCCATAAGAGACCTTTTGAAAAAACAGGACGTAAGCAGGAAGTAACTTCCAGTCACTTTCTGTTGTTAAAAAAAGGCCTCTCCTGGGCCTAAAATGGCCAAGGGATCATTTAAAAAACATATCAAAAATGCCCCCACAGCTTCAAGACAGCTGTTGGGGGCCCCAAAAAAATAATAATAATACGTGTGTATGATGATAGGTAGAGTTGCCAAAGTGAATACTGGAGGTGGTTCCTCCCTAAACTGCAAACCACAGGATTCCACAGGATGTTGAAAGTGGAATAATAGCACTATAACAGTCTACTGCGGAAATGGCCCTAGTTGAAATCCCCTCTTCTACACAGCCGTTAAAAGTACCAGTGCCCTCTCCAGGTTTCGGTCTGACAAGCCGAGTGGGTGCAGCTTTCCATGATCTCCTTTCCCACATTGAGCAAAATGGTGAGAGGCCTGGAAGCCATGCCCTATGAGGATAGACTTAGAGAGCTGGGTAAGTTTAGTCTGCAAAAGAGAAGGTTAAGAGGGGACATGATAGCCATGTTTAAATATTTGAAGGGGTGCCATGTAGAGGAAGGAGAGGGCTTGTTTTCCGCTGCTCCAGAGACCAGGACAAGGAGCAATGGATTCAAGCTGCAGGAAAGCAGATTCCACCTGAACCTCAGGAAGAACTTCCTGACGGTCAGGGCTGTCCGGCAGTGGAATCTGCTGCCTTGGAGTGTAGTAGAGTCTCCTTCCTTGGAGGTTTTTAAGCAGAGGCTGGATGGCCATCTGTCGGGAGTGCTTTGAGGATGTTCCTGCATGGCAGGGGGTTGGACTGGATGGCCCCTGGGTTCTCTTCCAACTCTACATTTCTATGATTCTGATTCTATGATTTCATAGAGGAAAAACAGGTCCCATGTGGCTGAGCAACATCAGAGTGTGGTGAGGCAAGAAGAGGACAAAATGGTTGGATGGGCATCTTTCAGGATTTAGTTGTGTATTCCTGCACGGCTGAGGGTTGGACTAGATGGCCCTTGCAGTACCTTCCAGCTTTAAGATTCTAGGATTCTATGTGGAGTTATTAATGGAGAAGATTGCACGAAACTATTATTTTATGCAGAAAAGTCCTGGGATTTATGTATTGAGATTGAAAGAGCCTGTGTTAGCAGTAAAAGAGCACAGACAAAATGCCCAGTGTTTCCCATCTTTTTCCCTGGTCTACTCTGCAGGGCTGTTAGGAGATTCAATGCCCCTGGATAGTTTAATTCACAGAAAGTATTGCCTGCTTGAATGTTTAAACTAAAGAAACTCTCCTTTTGTCTTTCCTTAACTAGAGTCCCCCATTTTGAATTCTAGTCAACTTTGAGGGTTGTTCCTGTTATTAGCCCCGTGGCCTACTTAAAATCATGCTGACATTACTTGGCAAATGCCTAGGTTCTCAGCCTGGGTTCCCAATGCTTATTGTAACAAGATTTCTTACACCGCACTGCTGAGCAAATGCACATGTGATACAGGGTTTGTTGTCCATTGTTAACCAGAAGTTACTGTGTTGTCAACTATGTATCAGAATTCTAGTCCTGGGAAAGCAAATATTCTTAATATTCTTGCACATGTGCTGTATGCTCTATGAGATTGTTTCCCATCATAAAAAAAACCTCTTCTTTCTTCAATAAAGTGTCTTTCTTTTCTCGTCCATGTAAGAGGTCTTTGACTACCTTCTTGTTGAGCAGGGAAGGAAAATCCCTTTGGCCAAAGTTGGGAATCTTTCCAGGCTGGCTCAATTGCACCTGCAATCGTGTGGACTACACGGGGTGATCCATGTGGACATAATGTTTTGGGTTTGTCCCCGCGTGTTTTTTGTAATTTTTATTTTTTGTTCAGGGGTGACCATTTACTATAGATTCAAGTCCCACCAGTGTCAGCCTGATATTTGGATTCAAGGGTGACTGTCCACTGTGGGTTCAAATCCCACCAGTCACCTGGGCGACAGTTTACTGTGGGTTCAAGTCCCACCTGTGTTGCTGGAAATCCTAATCACTTCTGAGCGTGGGTTCAAGTCCTACTTGGCTTGGTGCCGACACCTGGAAAAAAGGGCGGGGGGGGGGTCCAAATGAAAAAATCCAAAATCCTACAGGGAAAGGGCAAACAAGATGGAGCCCTCTCCTTTCTCTAGCTGAGTGAACTAAGTGGAAATTACTTTTTCACTTTGCCCTCCATGTGCAGCAACTGAAGTAAGCTGAAGACGAAGGCAGGGTGGAATGGAAGGAGGAGAAAAGAAGCTGAGACATCTTAGGAGCAGCTGAGGAAGTGGGACAGCAAAGGATTAACCAGGATGGTGGTCTCTGCTAAACCAGGACAGATGGAGGGTACGTGAGGTGGCGAACGCAGCCCCAAGCTTGCCACAGTTGCCCACCACTTGCCTCAAGCCTCCTGCTCCATGGAAGCAACCAGTCATCCTTGCCACCTTGGCCAATACACAACCATGTGAGAGGTCTCAGATGGGTCCCCCTAAAAGTGTTCTTTAAATGAGAGACAGAGATTGAGAGAAATTGGGGGAGAGAAGAGGGTAATCCTGCTATCCATCAAACAGGGGTCTCTTCTGCCCCTGGTGGGATTCTTTCCTGCACGATTCTCCTGGATTCTGTGGGTTCCTCTACAAAAGACCAACAAAGCCTTTCTTCCTGAACACAACCAGAGAAGCATCTTTTTCAGGCAGAATTCGAAAGGGTGTTTATGACCTTTAAAGCCCTAGATGGCTTAAGTCCAGACTATGGAAAAGATCTTGCCTCCTGGTATGCGCCTACTTGAGTTCTCGGGGGAAGTCTTTCTTTCCGTCCCATCACCGTCACAGGCATATATGGTGAGGGAAACAGGAGGCAGGGCCCTCCATGGCTGCTGCCAATCTGTGGAACTCCCTTCCACAGGAGGTCGAATTAGCCTCCTCCTCACTCTCTTTTCAAGGGCAGATTAAGATCTTATTTGGACAGGCCTTTGGCGGCGTATTCAATCAGCGTGTGGAAGAGTGAGGACTGTGGTGTGGTGTTTTTATTCTGTATGTTTATGTTTCTAATGTATTTTAAACTGCTTTTAAGTATCTGCTTTCAACAGCATTGTCTTTTTAAAACTTTTGCACATAACCTTTCAGCCAACCTCTGTTTTAAATTTTAAATAAGCTGCCTTGGGTCCCTTGGTGGGAGAAAAGCAGGGTAGAAAATGAATAAATAAACAGACATTCAAAACACATGGATCCCACCAGACCAACTATTTTTAAAATACTTTTATTGTTTTTTAAATATTAATACAGGACATTACAAAAGAAGAAATACAAAAAAACCACTATAAAACCACTTGGGGTCTCCCTGAAACGGAGAAAACACCCCAATGGTGCTGCTGCTGCCTCCGCCCCCCTTCCTGTCCCAGCATCGCCAGCCTAGGTTTTTATGTATTTAAAAAGAGACACACACACATCGGAGGGGTCCAGAAACGAAGGCATTGTCTTAACCATTCATACTGGTTGGTAAGCTTAACACTGCTTAACAGTTTTAATCTTCTCAGGGAGCGGGGGATACCTGCACATGTAAAGTACTGACATGTTAGATTCTGTACAGCTATACAGCAAGCGGCAGTGCTCTCCACATCTGGGACATTCCCATTGTACTGCAGAAAAAAAGTCAAGACAGCTTAAAATTAGCTACCAAAACCCAGCTGAAGCAAGGGCCACAAGGCTGGTCCTCCTGGGTGCTGGGAACGGGCCTGCCCATCTTAGACCCAAGTGGGACCCTGAAGAAGCCTTCCCGTTTCAAGTAAGTATAAATATTTTAGTTCAAATGCAAAATAGGAAGTCAGAAATCCCACAGAAGGTCCTTTTGGCACTAGATCTAGGTTTGTGGGGAGGGGGAGGGAGAAGAGAAAGGTCCCTTTTTCAAAGCAGCTTTCAAAGCAACCCTCTGGATGTCAGGCCTGGTGTTTCTTCAATTCCCTTCAGTTCACCTCCCAGAGCTGCCCCTTGCAGGTGCAGCAGCATTCCACTGGAGAGGATAAGAAATTGGGGTTTCTTAAGATTTCCCTCTGGAAAGTTTTAAAAAATAAAAGGTGCAACCTTTAAACACAGCATCACCCAAGCAGATCTCATGCCCTCCTGCTCACCTAGCTAAGCCTTTTCTCAGTCTGCCCAAACCCCTAAGTCGCAGCCAAAACTTCCCTCCGTCCCTCCCTCCCTCCCTCCCAGCATTCAGCTCTGACCCTGGACGCTTCCATGGTCTCCCTTGCGCTCTCACATCTTGCAAGGTAACAACTTCTCTCTCTTCTCTCTCACATACACACACGTACACACACACACATAGACGTTTCCCAGCTTGAATGAATCACATGGGAAACCCCAAAATGGAGAGGAAGAGACCAGTTCTCATGAGGTTTCTATTAAGGTAAAAACAGGAACCACCAGTCAAACAAGGCCAGCAAAAGTGATATTAGATGTGGCTGATTCTCTCCTTGAGTCTGTCCTTTCAGCGCAACAAAATAAGGTCTTGGCTCGGCAGTGTGAGTAGTCGTCCCCCAGAAGTGGATTGGGGCCTGGTCTGGCTTTGCACAGAGTCAACTGAGGCGATGGAGCAGGAGAGAGAGAAGTAAGCCTTCTCTCTTCCACAGAGCTAATGTCCAGCACAGAAGGAAACTGGAGATCATGAGTCCAGGTTTGGACTTGCTCTGTTCAAAGACCATGGGGCTGCCCCATTGCTCCAGCCAAAAGCCAGAGCGAAGAACAGTCTGGGGCGTTCTGCCACATGGAAGAAACAGGAGTGACACCATTTTGAGTCCTATTTACACTGGTGCTCAGCAGTGTTGAACACAGCTTGTTACTCACCAGTCAGACTCTGCAAAGCAGAAACCCTCCAGAAGTGACAAGAGGGCAGACAGGAGTAGCTGAAAGCTCCCGCAAAGCAGGCACACCAGACCCAGAAGAGCACCACTGGCAGGCAGCTGAGCCCCCAGAGGGAAAGAGAGAGGGAGAGCACGGAAGCCCGGCCGGAGCGTCTCTTGCTAAAGAAGAGTGTGGTTAGCAGTGAGGACACAGCTGGACCCTGTGGCATGGTGCAGGCCGAGCGTGCCGCAGCAGCACACATGGGCACGGGAAGCATTGCTGCCCAGAAAGGCAGGCAGGCAGGCGGCCAGGTGAAGGTGCTCTAGGAACAAGGGAGGTGCTGCTTAAGGATCTGCCGGGTCTGCGGGGCTATTCTGTCTGGGAAGCGGACTTTGAATTCTACAATCAAGTCTCCCCGTTGGGTGGGCACCTTGGGGAAGGGAAGCCCCTCACCACGCAGTCTCTTCACCGTGCCCGGTTTGATGATGTCATTGCAGGGCAGGGGGATGACACGCCCATCCACGGTGGGAATGTTGACGGTGCAGCCACACAAAGCCTGCAAGAGGGTGGGGGGAGGAGGAGAGAATAAAGAGAGGTGGCATGTTAGACCTGGAGAAACTCTACACACCATCATTGCAATTACAGGTATACCTCAGTTAACCAAGTCCATGTGCTCCTAAACATTAACTACTTAAATAGTACTTCAATAAAGTGCACTGGGGGAAAGGTAGGGTATAAATGAATCAAAGAAAGCACTTCCTTCATGGAAGATTTGGTACCGGGGCAGAAATAACATGGAAGGACCAGGGAGAAGTTCCTACACGAATAAAAAAAAGAAGAGCAGTTTGACATGTTTCAGCAAGCCCTTTAAACAAAACTAGGAATATACCCATGGGAAATGTGAAGCAACCAGGTCAAGGAAGATTTACACAGCAGAAATATTTCAAGCCCTCTGGGGACATCCAAAAGCTTCTTCCAAAACACATCCAGGCACGCCTTTTTCTTTCACCAGCCCTCAATTTTCTTATGAATTCCATTTTGGTGGACAAAGATAAAAATCTATGAGCCCTATCAATACACCGTAACAGTATCTGTTTCTCATAGAATCATAGAGTTGGAAGAGACCTCAGGGGCCATCCAGTCCAACCTCCTGCTATGCAGGAACACACATCAAAGCATTTCCAACAGATGGCCATCCAGCCTCCGCTTAAAAAACCTCCAACAGAGGAGACTCCACCACACTCCCAGGCAGCATCTTCCACTGCCGGACAGCTCTGACTGTCAGGAAGTTCTTCCTGAGGTTCAGGTGGAATCTCCTTTCCTGCAGCTTGAATCCATTGCTCCTTGTCCTCGTCCCTGGAGCAGCGGAAAACAAGCTCGTTCCCTCCTCGACATGACATCCGTTCAAATATTTAAATATGGCTATCATGTCCCCTCTTAACCTTCTCTTCTGCAGACTAAACATACCCAGCTCCCTAAGCTGCTCCTCATAGGGCATAGCTTCCAGACCCTTCACTGTTTTGGTCACCTTCCTCTGGACACGTTCCAGCATTTCGATACCCTTCTTGAACTGAGGTGCCCAGAACTGGACACAGTACTCCAGATAAGGTCTAACCAATGCAGAGGCTCTCAACACCAATGGTGCTTTAAAAAAATCAACCTAGCTGGACAGAGGACAAGGAGCAAAAGAGGGCTGGATGGGCATAAAACAACTTAGGCCATTTCTGCACTACACTGTTAAAATGCTATTATTCCACTTTCAACACCCTATGGAATCCTGGGGTTTTCAGTTAAGGGAGGGGCCCTTAGAATTCTCAGCCAGAGAGCTCTTTGGCCTCAGTAACCAGAAATCCCCGAATTCCACAGAATGTTGAAAGTGGAATAATAGCACTATAACGGTATAGTGCAGAAACAGCCTTAGTAAAAAAGAGCTTCTTCATTGGAGGCTTGGTTAATTGAAGTTTCATCATTATAATCATCATTATGATTTGATCTAATTACATCCTGCCTTTTCCCCAGCCCTAGAGACGCAAAGTGGCTTACATACTTAAAAACAGATAACATATAAAAATGCACATCACCAAGTGCCTATAAATATTGCAATCCAAAAACATATCCAATAAAAAGTAAAACCCTTTCCTACAGAATTGTAAAACCAAAGAAGACATTGCCTGATGTCAATGGGACAGTATGCAGGATGCCATCCTAGCCTCTCTAGGAAGGAAGGGAGTTCCACAGAGCCTGGGGGCACCACCAAGAAGGCTCTGTCTCCCATGTTTCCACCAGAAGAAGATGTGAGGGTAGTGGGACACCATGAAGGATGCCATCCTAGCCTCTCTAGGAAGGAAAGGAGTTCCATAGAGCCTGAGGGCAGCTACCAAGAAGGCCCTGTCTCCCATGTTCCCCCCAGAAGAAATTATGAGGGTGGGGCAACAATGCGAAGGGCATTCTCAGTTTTGCAGGAAGAACTTGGGAAATAGCAGAAAGGAATACAATGAGAGGTTAAGACCTCGTTTTCTCTCAAAATGTTTCTGGTACATGAAATCCCCATGAACAGGAACTGGGGAGTCAAGGAGGCAGCTCGAAGTCAGGAGAGGAAGCTCCTCTGCATAAGCAGGCCGAGAAGTTACACAACTCTCACTCACACACCTCCAAAAAGTCCTCCCTGGAAGGGCCCAATAGGCCTTCCAGAGAAATGCCCAAGCCAGACAGAGCAGAGGTTAAATTTAGAGCAGTTTTGACAGCCTGATCTCCGGAGAGCTTGCCGAAAACTGGAGGGCCTGACCTGACACGGTTTTCACAGCCAGCTCAGCTGTTGCGTATGGCCCTTGGCAGCCCAAACATTAGGAAAGTGGAAAGAAGCAGCAGCGGCCAAGAGTGGCTCTGGCCTGCTCTCTCACAGGCTGACTTCTAGGAAGTAAAAGCCTTTAAACACCCCCCACCAACCAACTGCAAGGCGGTCTGGAAGGGCAGCAGCTGCAAACAGAACAGGGCTATTTTTACCCCAGGCACAAAAAGGGCTGCCAGGAGACTCATCGCAACCCCACCTCATCCCTGCGCCTCCATGTTTTAAAAGTGTGAGACAAACAGCAGGCTCAGATATTTGTGAGTTTGCTCAGGCACAACAGAGGCTGCTTCAGTTCACAACAGGAAGTTCAATGTGCTCTTTCACACCCACTGGTCTAACTTTTTTCAGCTGGGGGGGGGAATTCTGCTTTCGCTCACAGTCACCCTCATTTTACACTGCAGTAGGTACCCAGGCTCAGTTCTAGGCACCATCATCAAGCCAAAACATCCATATTTTGATGCAAAAGCCACCGCAGCTAAGGATCCCTGTCCTTTCTGCTTCTCCCAAGGATGCTCAGGAAGACGTGAGGACAGTTCTGTTTCCTTCAGCCCCCATGATTCTGGGGAAGTCTGCGTGGGCTGGTTCTCACTGAAGGGCTTTGGCTGCCAACGAGCAGAGAAAACAAAGAGGTGCCAACAGGGGCTCCCCAAGAGTAACACAGGAGTGGGAAACCCAGCTGAAGACCTAGGAACAGGAGAATGTAGTGGTGGGTAGCAGGGCAGCAGCAGAGAGAGAGAAGAGGGCAAAAGGAAATTTGCTAACAAATGCAAATGTACTGGATACTTAACTGGAGATACTGGAACTGAGGGCTCAAACAAACCTGGCAGGAACTGGGTGCAAAGGAAGAGGCACCCTCCTTTGAATAGCCTAGCCTCCTTTCCTGATAATTATGCTCACTGGGTACAGTAGGCTGGGGATCTTTCGGCATTCTGAGTATTTTGGCCTACAGCTCCCATAATCCTTTTCCAGGGGCTTTGATGTTTGGGGCTTCTGTGAGCTGAAGTCTAAAGTACCTTGTGGGGCAAGCATTCCCCACACAACCCTCCCCAGTGTGGGGAGCACTTAGAACAATCCTAGGCTTTGACTGGGTTTGGAAATCTCAGTTTCTTGGACTTCTGTTCTCAGAATCCCTCCCTTCAAAGCCCTGATTTCTTCCAAGCTCTGGCTCTGCAGTGCAGTTAAGCTCACTGGGAGAGCTGGGACCAAGCCACTTGCCCTCTCCAGCTCCTACCAGCTGCAGAAACGAGGGCGCTCCCCCATCTAAGAGGTGAGCACGAAGGTTAAGAATAGCCATGATAGCCATGTTGAAATATTTGAAAGGATATTATAGGGAAAATGGGGCAAGCTGCTTTTCTGCTGTTCTAGAGACCAGACACCAAGACGTACAGAAGCCCCCCCGCAGATTGCTCATTTGGGGCATTCCCATCAACTGGTGTCCAGAAGCATCTGGCCTTGGATCCTGGAAGTGGTCCACAGTCATCCTGACCAGTAGCTGCTGACAGCCCTGTCCAACAAACATTTCTCCAGTGAAACTGCCCCTGCTCTTTTAAAGCTGCCCAAGCTGCATCATTGCAACAGTGAATTCCAGAGTTTAACCCTGTCCTGAGTAAAGAAGCCCTTCTTTTTTTTCTCTGTTTGACTCTCCCATCATTCAGCTTATGGATAGCAAGCTCCAGTGTGAGGGAAGTAGGGAGGGTACCATAGGGTTCAGGGTCAGGATCTCCCAGCACTCCTCACCACTGGGTATTCTGGCTAGGACTGCTGAGAGCTACAGTCTAACAACATCTGGAAGAGCACAAGATGTCCACCCCTGCTTTAGAGTTAGGAGCAGGAGAAAATACTCCTCCCTGCCCACTGTTGCCACACCACACATTGTCTTACTTGCTGATGAACACTTCTGGAGAACTCAAAAGCCTGCATACACTCTTGTGATATTCCAACTGGTCCAAATAAAAGGATTGCTTGTTTGTAATTTTTTGGACTTCTGGGAGAAGTTACCTTTAATTTCCCAATCCACCTATAGTTTACTTGGGTGCAGCCTCTGAGCAGCATGTGACCCCAAAACTTACTTTTGCAGCCAGTAAAGCTGTCACCAGTTCCCAAATCCAACCCCCATTTGAAAAAAGAAAAGGTGCAATTTTCAATCCATTTTTGCCTGACAGCTGCAACAAAAACTCCCCAAAGGTGTGAAACAGTTACATCTGACTCATGAAACCCCCAAGCTCCACACAACCCCCAGAAACCTCTGTTTTCACTCTCAGAATAGTTGCAGGAAGTGACAGAGAGTACAGAGAAAAACAGGCTTGCTGTGGGGAGGGATAGCCCAAAGGGGGTGTAGAGACCACAAGTATGTTGAGGAGGAATGCTTCCCTCGCCTCCCTCCATCTGTCCACCCCTTGCCTTTTTTCCTAAGCTAAACAGCTGCAAACACTAAAACCATTCCAGGCCCTTGGTCTTTGGGTTGCCCTTTACAGCTTCAGGGTGGCATTGCCATATTAATTCTTGGAATGTATCTGGATGCCTAAAGAAATGGAGGCAACATCAGAAACACAGTGGAAACTCTGCAGGCCATTCACAAGAGCAGTGGCCCATGATTGCTGGTGCTGTGGTATGTGGAATCCTGCCCTTTCCCCACATGGACTCTAGCCTCCTTTCCCAAGAGAGGTAGCCCAAATGTGGCTTCTGTACTCACCCTGCTCTTGAGGCTATATACACACTGAGAGATCAGAGGTAACTTTTGACAGGAGTTCTGGTTTTGTAACTGAGCAATATCTTTATTTGGACCAATGGGAATGTCAAAGGGCCTTTCACACTGCACAATTATAGCACCAATTTTCTCCTTTTAACTGCCATGACAACATCCTATAGAAACCTGGGCTTTAGGGACGGGCATTTAGAATTCTCAGCCAGAGACCTCTAATGCAAAAACAAATGACAAGTCCAGGATTACACAAGACGCAGCCATGTTCAAGTGAAATCACAGCGCTATAACCACACAGTGTAGAAGGGCTCAAAGAAAAGTGTGTGAGCTTTAAAATTCTCCAGACAAGGCAGTATAAAAAGCAGAAGATTGGGAGGGGGAGACCCAAAGTCCCAAGTTATAAGAGGATGGATGGATAAATAAATAAATAAATCTTGCCAAAAAGACTTGGTGAAAGGTTTGGCTTAGGGTTGCCATAAGCTGGAAATGACTTGAAGGCACCCAACAACAACAACAACAACAACAACAACAACAACAACAACAACAACAACAACAGCGTAACGATTTGGGTGCCTACAAGCCCATGCCCATCTGGGTGTCCCAATGTAATTAACTTCTGCTTGGAAAGTCAGCTTGCTTTACCATAAAAAATGTCCTTTCACTTAGAAGGAACACTGTCTTCCTGAATTCCTTAGAATGGAGGAAGGAGATTCAACCCATTACCCCACACAACCCAGGCCAGGGAGCCTTTGCCAGAAGAAGAGTTTTGGGTGGGGGTAGAACACAGCCACAGCAAATGGCTGCGAAACATCAGCAGAGATGCCACTTGGTGCCTCAGCCTTCTCTCCTTATCTCTCCACCTCTTGCACTCTTTCTCTCTTAACCCCTACCAGTTGGGCCACCCATTCCCATTCTTCAGCCCAGGACCCACCTCTTTAAGACTGATCATGGCTGTGTAGATGATGTTCGTGCCGTCCCGCCTGAAATGAGCATGGGGCTTGTCCTTAAGGACGAAGACGATGTCGGCCGGGATGTTGTCTGGTGTGGCATCTCCTTCCTTGGGGAATGTGATCTTGGTGCCCTCTTTCCACCCACGCTTAATGACAATGTTCAGGATCTTGTCCTCCGTCCGCATCGTTCTCCCGTCCGGGTTCAGTCGCCTGCGAGTGATCTTCATGCGTTTGGTTGCCCCATGGTAGATTTCCTCTAGGGAGACCTTGAGCTCATGCACCACAGGGGGATCCTGCACCTTCCGGCGCATATGGATGGGCTCCGGGTGCCGCCGATGCACCCCACTGAGGCCATTGAAGCCAAACCTTCCAAAGGCACCAAACGGGTCATCAGCATCATCATCAACATCCATGTCATCATGGTCAAAGCCATTGAACACCCGGGAACGGCCACTGGTAAAAAAGATGTCGAAGGGGTTGGATCCCCCAAAGAAGGAAGCAAAGGTGGCATGGGGGTCCCCATGAAAGGTATAGTGGAAGGTGTTCCCAGGGGTGCCAGAGGAGCCTCCCCCAGTTTTGAGCCCTAAAAGAGAATCGGAGAGAGGGGAGAGAGAGAGAAGGGGGGGGGATTGATCAGTTACGTGTCCAAAAACAGAGTTCATACGCACACACTGGACACACCGTTCAGAGAATCAAGATTCCCTGTCTGACCCAGGGTCTTTTTCACGCTTGCAGGACTTTCTTATCCCTTTAAATGTCACAGCTGAATCCTGGGATTTGGGGTTTGGTAAGCCACTGGAGAACTTTGGCAGAGAATTCTAAGTATCTCATCAAACTACAAATCCCAGAATTCCATAGGATGCAGCTGTTAAAGTGACATCAAAGTGTTGTATTTATGTAGAAAGAATGAGACACAAAAGAATAGGAAGTGGTATAATCAGAGGTCAAAATATGGGTCAGAGACATCCTCCTTCCTAGCTTTGGGGGAAAAAATAAGGGGATATCAACCTCCCATCTCAGGCTGGTCCTTCTAGAATTTCCACCAACAGGCAAAGACCCTTTTATTCAACCAGGCCTGTGGCCCTTACCTTACTGTTGCAGAAGGGTCTTTTAATGGAATGCGTTATGCTTCTATACTTTTTCTAAACTATGTTTTAATCTGTTTTTAACTTCTGCTTCTGTGATTTAATACTTTTAACAGAACTGTTTATTTAATTCCCATGTTCCCAAGACAGAGACACTGCAGAAACAAGCAGAGGCCAGGCCAGCAATTTCTGAGTCCCTTTTTAGCAGCTTGACTGAAGCTGTGAGACTCTTAATAGCAATATAACTCGAGTGCAGCCTCTTCAATCGCTCCCGCCCTGCCAAACAAGAGGACAGCAGGTGGCTAAGCAAGCTCTCCAGCCTCCCCGGGGGCAGAGGGAGGAGAGAGACCCTCAGCAGGAGAGCCTTTGCCTCGTCCCCCAGCCCTGTCCCTTCTCTGATTGATTAATGGGCAAAAACATTTCAAGTGGAGCTCTCTTCCCTTTCAGTTTTATGCCTCAACCTTCTACCCCACCCCAAAATGTGCAAATGGCTTCCCTTCCAGGAAGATCACTTATTTCCTCAAGAAACAGGAGTGCAGCTTTTAGCTGAAATTGCAGCAATTATGCCTTGCGCCTGTCACAAATGTGACATGATGAGATGGCCCAGTCTTAGGAGTGCACAGACAGCACAGCTCCAGGCAAAGTGCTTCTCTTCACATCAACCCTAGTATGCAATGCTTCCTTCTGAGGCAGCCCACCTCCCCTTGACCTCAGGGGCTCTGGTTTCCCCACCACCACCATTACCTATTTTAAAAAACTGTCTCTAGTCCTAAAGATTTTGTCAGGGGGACCTATACAGCTTCAAACTGTATGCTTTTCAAACTATCAGAAGCTCAAAAAGAGAACAGGAAAGGAAGAAACTTATAAAGGTTCCCTATATTAGCACCTCTCAGAGCTTGGGAAGTTACTTTTTTTCAGGCAACAACACCCACAATCCCCCAGTTAGCACTGCCACTGTCTGCACCCAGACAGTACTGCACATCCCGGCTTCCAAATACTTTAGAAACTGACTCTTTGGAAGCAAAATGCATGCACACAGACAATTTAGCTCAATTCATATAGTATGAGGAATTAGCTTTTTCCAGGTTGGCAGGCCTGCCAGAGGCCATTTCTGCTGCTGCTCAGCGGCTCCTGGAGTGACAGAGTGGATGAACACAACTGCTATTCCCAGCTCCCTTCCTCCACACCAGCATAAAAGGGCTGCAGCCATGGCCATGGCCTCTGCCAGACAACCTGGGATTGCTTATGAAACAAGGAGCTATTACTAAAATTGGGAAAGGCTCTGACACAGAGCACACACACGCAGGGCAGCATGTACTGAAAAGGAAGCAAAGGAGAAGCAGAATAAGCCAAGCCTCTGTTATGCTATGGGGGAAGCAGTTTTCACCCACAGATCACTGAGCAAGCTTCATTTCCCCACCCTCACCCACAGCACAACTCAGAAACAACCAAACTCTCCCAGTTAGGGACATGATGAATGAATGCCAGCGTTCCTGGGAAATAAATTTATGAACCAGGTTGCTACGGTTCTCCCCACACAAATCCCATGTGAGCTTTTCTTCTAGTTTTGCTGCAAGAGGAAGGCACTGGAAGAGAGACTCAATCCACAAGCAAGAAAGGTTCCTGCAAGGGAGCAAGTGAAGAGGTTCCCTCCAGCATGCCAGGCCAACCACAGGCCTGGGTTTTAAGTACATGTTGGATTTTGTCAGCTGCCAATCAGGCACGAAGGAACAGTCATGAGCAGAAAGCCAGTCCTTTGCTTTTGCCAGAAGGCCAGTGTTTTTCACACTGGCTAGGAAGCCTCAAGAACTGGATAGCCCATGCCCCCAGCCACTTCCCCCTTACCTTCCTCCCCATATTGGTCATACACTGCCCGCTTCTTGGGGTCACTCAGGACATCATAGGCCTCAGCAATTTCCTTGAACTTCTCCTCTGCATTGGGATCCTTGTTCTTATCCGGATGATACTTTAAGGCCATTTTCCGATAGGCTTTCTTGATCTCATCTTCATTGGCTCCTGACTGGATCCCCAGGGCCTTGTAATAATCCTTCCCCATGGTGGAGACCGTCCCAGCCGCAGACTCTTTATTCCTAGAAGGGAGGGAGAAGGAAAGCAAGAGAGAAGGAGAGATAAGGGTCAGAAAAGTCCAGTGTTCAACAATTCGAGCAACAGTTCTGAAACCTGTGATCTCTCCCACATACTCTTGATCTTTTGTATTGTTGTTAGCTAGTGTGGCACAAACCTGGGCTATCAAAAGGCAAAAGCAAGACCTGTTAAACCTGTTCACAGCCCTGCAGGCCACCTGCCCAGCAGTCTTTCCAAGGTTGTGGGTGCATTAAAAGGATTTTAAAGGGAGCTCCACTCACCCTCCCCCTGCAAGATGAGATGTGCCAATCACACAAGAGCAGACTGTGTGTTGTTATTTGGAGGGCACCACGTGACTCCGTAACCAGAGAGCAGGGGGCGTTCTCCTTGTCCACAAATAGGTGGGAGAGGAAGGAGCTGCCCTGAGAAGGAGAGAGCTGGTGGCACCCCTGGACGGGACAGAGAGAAAACAGCTGCTCGTCTTGGGTTGACAACCACGTGCAAGCCTACTGCCCACTCCCTCCACAGCAGCAGCAGCAGCCTGCCAACGCTGCCGCAGCCCTTCAAGACAGAATAGAGAGTCTCGTTGGAGCAGCGAGAAGGACCTTTTAAGCCAGTCCTCATAATGCTCAGCAGAAAAAAAATTAAAGGTTGATTAGATTAGCCAAGGAGAGTTCTTCTCTTCCCCGCCCCCCAACTCAGCCTTCCTTTCTTCCCCTTCTGTGCTTCTGCAGATTGCCTTAAAAGAACTTTTTCAAATAATACAGCACTGGGAGTTCACACGGGGACATGTTCCCACCATGTACCAGCGGAAAGACGGCAGAGGATGGAGCTGTTAGACGGAGACATCTTGCAATGGTGGGAGGTTATTTTTAAAACGCTCACCAGCCCAGCTGAATCAAGGCTGAAAACTGACGGAGGAATCCTGAACCAGGCCAAAGGTGTCCAGGAATGGCTCACGGACACAGTTAAATCGTGGCTGGAAGGGGAAAGGGCAAACATAATGCCCCACCTACACTGTAAATGAGGGGATGGGGGTAGAATTGGATCTACAGTCCCTCTGGTCCAGGTATTAACTACTCAACTGACACGATGTCTCCAGGGCTGCTTCTATCCATGGTTTCTTGCTTGTGCCCCGAAAAGACAAACAGAATCAAAGAAAATTTCACTGCTTTCCTGGAATTCAAAGTGAGGGTGGGAATACAGTGGTGCTTCAAAGTCTGGGAGGCTTCACCTCCCCACTCCTTCCTCCAGTTGCCACCTCCACCATAGAATCATAGAGTTGAAAGGGACCCCAGGAGTCACCTAGACCAGCCCACTGTCAGTGAAGGGAATGGACAGCTGAAGCGTCCCCAAGAGGGCACCATCCAACCTATGTTTAAAATCCTCCATGAAAGGAGAATCCATCACCTTCTGAGGCAGCCTATTCCACTGTCCAACACCTCTTATAGCCAGGAAGTTCCTTCTAGTGCCGCTAACCAGCCAAGGAAGACACTTTTTCCTCACATGCAAAATCCCACAGTCTTGTCTGCAGAACTGCACAAATCTCAAAAGGTTTTCTCCAAAGACACTAAGAAAAAGGAAGTCACTGCTTTTTAGTTCTTGCGCAAAAAGACCAATACAGCTAACAGTTACACACCACAACTCAAGAATTAAGATGCAGGACCAGCAACTACCCATCCAGCTGCTCCTTATTAGAGAATCTCAGCACTGGAAGGGGCCATCCAGTCCAACCCCCTGCCATGCAGGAATCCAAAGCAAAAGCACTCTGAAGAGATGCCTGTCCAACCTCTCTTTACAGCCCTCCAAAGGAGTCCATCACCCCCTGGGACAGTGCATTTTTGCTGCTAAATAGCTCTGACAGCCTAGCATTCTTCCTAATGGCTAGGAAGAATCTCTTGCCCTTGGAATTTGAATCCTTTGGTTGCCATCCTGCCCCCTGAACAGCAGAAAACAAGATCACTCTCCACCTTCTACATGGTAACCCTTCAGGTATTTAAGGAGGGCTATGATCTTTTTTGCTTTTGTTATGTGTCTTCAAGTTGATTCTGACCTATCCCGGGGTTTCTCTGGCAAGGTTTCTCCAGAGGGGGCTAACCATAACCCTTTTCTAAGGCTGAGAGCGTGGGACTTGCCCAAGACCACACAGCTGAGTGTGGATTCAAGCCTAGTTTCCCAAAGTCCTATTTAAACACTCAGTCCATGGCACCACTCCGGGTCTCTTAGAATGTCTTGCAGAATTTCTAAGGCATTGCTGCTGGGAGCCCTCAAATCACCTCTGACTTATGGTAGCCACCTCCTACAGCTTTCTTGGCCAGATTTCTTCAGAAGGGGCTTGCCATGGCCTACCTCTGAGGCTGAGAAAGTGTGACTTCCTTGAGGTCACCCAATGAGTTTCTACAGCTGATCAGAGGGGTTTTGAACTCTGGTTTCCCAATCCTAGTCAAACACTAGCCAAGCTGGCCCTTAAGATTTCTCCCATAGCCTTCCTCTAAGGCTGAGAGAGTGTGACTTGCTCAGGGCCACCCAGTGAGTTTCCATGGCTAAGCAGGGCTTTGAAATCTGGTCTCCTGGAATCCTAGTCAAATATTCAAACTAGCACACCACACTGGCATCATGTCATTCTCCTTATCTATGAGGATGACCCCAAAAAGGGTCTATGAGATGAGAGACCCCAAAAATCTGTGAGATGTCAGATCCAAAAGCATCTCCTGACACACACACCCCATTTTTTTAGAAAAAAAATATCCTGAAGAAGATGCAGTTGCAGTGGTTCGAGTGTTGGACTATGACTCTGAACACTGGGCTTTGAATTTCTGGGAAAACGCGGGGTGTAGGTACAGGTGATGATGATTCCTCTGCCTCTGTCCACCTCTTTCTCCCAGAATGGGTAGTTGCAGTTTCACGTGTTACAAAGAATTCCCCCACAGCATTTGTCCACAGGTATCACACCAATTTTGAGCCCACAAATGACCCAAAAGACATCCTCCACAGCAGCCACAGTCAGGAGGGGGCTTTGTTGCCCTCCTCACACTGGTCCACTCAGCTCCCCTGTGAAGTGCATCACTGTTGATTCCCAAGGCAGTCCAAAGAGCATAAAATTTCAAGTGCAGTCAAGAGGAAAAATAGAATCATAGAATCATAGAAATGTAGAGTTATCTGAGTCCTGCTTTAGGTTCCCTGACCAAAAGGATCGAACAGAATTCAGCAGACTGGAGTAGAAGTGTTTGGGGCTTGGGACGAGCTGGGGCTGGTCCCCTAGTTGCTGTGCAGGGTTTTAGAATGAGTTATGGGTGACTCCTCAAGACGCTGTTAAGGGCTTGGGATGAGTTGGGATAGGTCCTCCAGCTGCTGTTCAGGGTTAGGAGTGGATCCCTGAGATTCTATTTGGGACTCTGAGATGACTTTGGACTGGTTCCCCCCACAAGCTGTTTGGGACTTTGGGGAGAGTCAGGATTGGGGCCCCAAGATACTCTGGGACCCAACAGGCCCTTTTCCATCTGGGATCCAGGCATACCCCAGCACATGTGTTGTACAGTGGTGCATGCAGCATTCTCCCACTGGGCAGAGGACTCACCCACCCCAGTGCCTAAAAGCACACACGACTGCTACATCACAAGGGTGGGTAACAGGCTGAGCCTGACCCCAGACGCCTCCCCCTCATGCTAGTCCAGTGTGGGCGCATGAAATCCGGCACTGCCCCCGCAGGTACAGTCACACACACAACCCACGCCTGAAGAAATGGTTGCATGTGCCTCCCAGGAACTCGACAGGGGTGTGTGAGAGGGAGCGTTGCTGACACAGAAGCAGCAATCCCTGGTGTTAATTAGTGAGATCAGGAGCTGGAAATAAAGCATCCTGCAGGGCGGGAGGGGCGAGTGGGCAGCAGCGGCTGGGTGCCTCAGCTGCACCCCCACCCCCCCTTTGTCAGCGCAGTGGGAGTACTATTGTTAGACACAAAGGGGCCGTGAACTTCCCTCTGGAGTGGGCAAGGAAGGGAGGCCCAGAGAAGGTGGGCTCCTAAATGCCAGGCAGCTTCCAGAGGAAGTGAGGGAGCATTCGCAGCCCTCCAAGCCAGCCCTTGGCAGGGGATTCGCCAAGGAACATCCAAGCGGCCAAAAAGGACTCCCGCTCTTTGCTGTGTGCCACCATGCTTCCTCAGAATGTCTGTCATGATGAAGAAGGCTGGCACTACTCTGTCAGCCTTTGGAACAGCGGGGCATTTGGAGTGGTGGTAAGGCTATTGTGCTTTGGACACATCACAAGAGGACGCAACTCATTGGGAAAGAGAAAGTGGGGAAAGTGGAATGCAGACGAAAACGAAGGAGACCTCATTACAGGCAGAATGTCCTGGCTGTTGCCCTGAGTTTGTTAGACCTGAGCAGGGCTGTTAAGAACAACAGATTCTCTTAGTGGTCTCTCATGCAGAGGGGGCACCATATCAATAAACCAATTTCATGGCAAACAACAGCAACAAACCATGATTTGGGGGTAGTCACTCCCTCTCTATCCTACCTTATAAGGGTGTTGTGAGCATTAACCAAATACATTCCCCTCAGCATCTCAGAGGAAAAGTGGGATTAAAATAAATTGACACAGGCCTAAAAGGCACCAGATCCCATCTGAACAGCACAGGGGCCATTTCCGCACTGGACTATTTTAGCACTGTTAGTCCACTGGCAACATCCTACGGAATCCTGGGATTTGCAGTTTTGGGAGGGGCTGGCCGTCCCCTCCCAAAACTGCAAACCCCAGGATTCCATAGGATGTTGCAAGTGGGATAATAGCACTAAAACAGTCTAATGCAGAAATGGCCACAGTCCAAATACCCAAAAGGCACCAGATCCTGTCTGATCTCAGACACTAAGCAGGGTCAGCCCTGGTTAATACTGGTATGGGAGACCTCTAGGGAATACCAGGTGGTATAGATTCTATTTCAGAGGAAGGAACTGGCCAAACCACCTCTGAGTCTTCCTTGCTTAAGAAAGCCCTGTGAAATTCATAGGGTCATCATAAGTCATTAGGTGACTTAAAGGCACTCAGACGCACAAACACAAGGAGGGGAAGCAGCAAGAATTCTGCCCTAGGGAAGTCAAGTACTCAGAAGAACTCTTCAGCTGGATGCATCACAGAATCTTAAGAGTTGGACAGGGCCACGTGAGCCCACCTGTCCAGCCCCCTTCAAGCCATGCAGCAAGACGCAACTACAACACTCTGTTTAAAGACCTCCAAAGATGGGACCATAGCTTCATCTGGCCCAGCATTCTGTTCAACCACTGCCAGCCAGTGGCCTCTGGGAAGCGTCTGCCAGACCTGAGGAAGGCTGTGGAGGACCATGGCAGCGGGGGGCTTATGAAGGCCAGAGGGTCACCGTAAGTCAAAGCAGAGTTGATAGCACATCATAACTACTACTACAACAAATCAGCAGCAGGCACCCCAGGACTTACACTCCTCAGGCCCTGCAAAGAACCCCTCAGGGCAAGAAGGCATGGAGGAAGCCGACAAACACACCACCTTTGATCTGAACAACGAATCTCTTAGGCCAGGGGGTAGGCAAAATGCAACCCTCCAGATGCTGTCGGATTGTGCCTCCTAGCACCCCTCACCACTGGCTGTGCTAGCTGATGGGTGATGCAGTCCAACCACATCTGAAGGGCTGCCCTTCACTCGTCCCCACCCAAGGCTCCCCCTTAGCGAGGGAGGGAGGGAGGGAGGGAAAGAAAGCAGCAAAGCTCTCAGTCCCAAGTCCTTTTGTCTTGTTCTTTCTCTCCCTCTGCAATTTTGTGCCGCGGCTGGCATGGAACAGAAGAGAACAGCACGTAGAGAAGCAAGTTGGAACAGCCGCCATCACTGCCACTGCCGCCCGAGCCCTCAAAAAGCCCTTTCCCTGAGCGGGGGCCGCCTGACGTCAAACTGCAGGGAAGACTGCCAAGCCTTGTAGGTCACCCTGCGGGTTTGCCATCCTCCTGGAGCAACACCCCACACACGTTTTTTGGTAAAACACGACTCGGTCCCTGGATAACCCTTCCCGCCTACCTAGAACCAGCTGCACACTTTGCGCTGGAGTGATGGAGCCTCTCCCGGCTTGTTAAAAACCTCTCAGCTCACCGAATCACACAGCAGGAGGGAGGAACGGCAGAGGGGGGGACAGATGCCTAGCCCAACTGCCCACCCTCCCCTTTGGCACTCCAAATCCTCCACACACACCTCCCTCCCTCCCTCCCGTCTCTTCCAAAGGCAAATCCACAAAGGAAGCAGACGGTTTAGTGAAAGAGGTGCTGTTCATCCCTTTGGAAAAGGGGTCTCATGCCTGAGACTTGCAGACCACCCACTCCTTCTCCAGACCACCCCTCTATAGCACAAGCCACGCGTGAAAGCCATCTTAAAGCAGCCAGCTCAAGTGAGGGGGTCAGAAGGCTCGGTCAGCCAGAGGTCACCAAACAGTGATGGGATAAAAAGAGACAGACAGTAAGAGAGAGAGAAACAGTCAGAGAGCAAGAGATCCTTGCAGCAGGCTCTTCCTCAGCCCTCCCATCCCTTGCTCAGCAACAGAACTCACCGCCTGCTCAGAAGATAAAGATGGATGCCAGCAGACCACTGCCACCATTACCACCTCCACCCAGACACGGCTGACATTTACGGGCTGGCAAAAAAGGCAACTGCTTACCGGAACTTTATAAAGACATTCATAGCCCAGGCACTGATTTTTAAAGGCTCCAGCTTGATCCGGAACATGGCTGAGACAACCTGAGATGATCTTTCCACGACAGCAACACAAAAACTGCCAACCCTTCCCCAGGGATGCTGATGATGATGGAGGTGGCAGCAGCAGTGACTGGGTACAAGCACAAATGAGCCCACGACACCAAGACTTCACACCCCAGCTTCCTTGGCTCCAGATCAGAGAAGCGTTCTGAGCCCAAGGAGGACCCTCATCTGCTTGGAAGACCGAGAAGGGGATTTTCACACTGCAGCCTTCCCCAGCAACCCTCCCTGCAGCCCCCTCCTTCCCTGCCACAGGGGAAAAAATGCTCAATGAAATTCTTGACAGCCAGAGTACTTCTTCCAATTGGTTTCTTGCTCTGGGCTCAGGCAGAAAAGCAACGCTGACTGGTTCTCCCAACAGTTTTGCCCAATTTCCCAGGAACAGCAGAGGGAGGGGGGGGCTCTGCCCTCCTACCCATCCTTTTGCAAACTCAGCCTCAGAGAAGCCGGTTTAGGCAGCAAATGTGTGTATGGGAAGTGGGGGAATAAGATACCGAGCAGTCTGATGCCCGGACACACAAAAGGACAACCTGTTGATGGTAACCCTTTTTCCAAGAGAAAGAATGTCCAGAAATGGAGAGGCTGGCAAGGGGGAAACCAGCTTGACCTCCAATTTGCCAGAGGTCCCCTTGGCATCTTTAGCAAATTGGCGGAGTATTGGCTTTGGAGCATAAGACATAAGAAATATAGGTGACTTCCCAAGCGGAAGACAGGGAGAAAAACTAAGAGCCATTAAATACCCTGAACAAGCACAACTCTGGCATCAAGAGCCAAAGTTTCAGAGCACCTGAACAAAGAAGGAAAAAAGTAGGTCAAGGCACCCTGAAAGACTCAGGAGAGGATCTGCTCATGTCCAAGAATGCCAACAGAATCTACTCTTCGGGAAACGCATCCCAAGGACCCAAACTTTCTGCACACATCCAGACCAGGAGGGTCAACCCTACACTTGCTCACTCTGCCCAACAAGCAACTAAGCATCTCACAGAAAAGGAAAGAGACAGACTTAGGTAATGTAATTTCATAACTTGTGGGAACTCTGTCCTCTGGTCTCACAGCAAGGTAGCGCGGGACAACAGCAGGCTCCAAGAAAGAGAGGGGTGCTCAGCTCCACAGGCATCCCCAGCCACTGCCAGGACACGATTCTCCCCAAGCCAAAATCCTGCCTTTCTCTCTACTCTTCCACTCTCAGACAGCAGCAGCCCCAAGGGGAGTCCAACATTTCTGTCCTTAACCTGGAGAGAAGGGTCAACAGCTCCTCTTGAAACCACTGCCCCAAAAGCATCCAGAAACAAGCCGAAAACAAAAGCGACCCCACATCCCGTCCAAACAAATCCATCACAGGCAGGAGTTCTGCGGAAGCCCAAACTGACCACAGAAGCAGCCACAACCCCTACACCGGCTAGGTGGGGTTTCTTCATCCCCCAAACAATGGGTCATTTCACCAAGACACCGCAAGAGAACCTCCAGGGGACAGAAGACAAAGCCCTGGGCTCTGGTCCCCAGCATCTCTGTCCCGGTGGGAACTTTCTTCAGCCGTCCCCCGAGCGCGCCGTACACATCCTACCTCTCCACGCGGCTCCAGAAGAGCAGAATGGCTGGCATATCAACCAAGGGAGGGTGTCACCACCAGCCAGGCAGCCGTGCGCTTCTCGGGAATGCCAAGTTTGGTCAAAGCCCCGAGCAAGTGAGAGGAGAGGCAGGCGAGGGAGCTGGGGAAGCAGGCGCACGCAGGCAGGCAGGAATGCGCTCCTCTCATGCGCGGTGGCACAGACAGAAAGAGGCAGAGAGACCCCCTCAGAGTCCCAGCCGAGCTGCTGCTGGTGCTGCTGCTGCTGCCAGCCTGGAGTCACCGGCAAGAAATGTCATGACTACTCTCGTCGCCGTGATTCATCCCCTCGCCAGCCCCGGCGGCAGCAGCATCGGCCATGCCCACCCGCCCCACGCGTGTGCCCACACACAGCCAGTACCAGGCAAGGAAGCCTCCCCGGCCCACCCGCCCCCAGACCCACACCTCCCTCCACCAGCCCCCAGCAGGAAGGAGGAGGAGGGGCCAGCAGGCCTGCCAGCCAGGCTCCCCCACCCTCCTCCCCCCCACCCAAAGGGAGGGACGAACAGAGGCGTCCCATTTACCCGATGCTCCAGTTGTACCATTTCTCCCCGGGGAAGGCAGCACAGCGGGACGGGGAGAGAAGGGCCGGGGGCTGAACCAGAGGAGGGGGTGGCTGCCCTGGAGATCCACAAGCTCTGTGGCGGCCCCCATGCCCAGCAAATGGGGCGCTCGGGGAGCTCCGGGGCCAGGAATAAATCTAGGGGAGCCCAGGTAACTTCTTCCACGGGAGGGGGAAAAAGGCAGCAAAAGAAGCACCCAGGAAATTCAGCGCGAAAGACCAGAGCCGCCTGGTCTGCTCGGGACCCTTCCTCTCTGCCGCCCCCCTCCCGCCCAGGGGCCCTTAATATGGGGGGGCATCTGAAGCCCTCCTCCAGAGGAGGGGGCAGCGGGTGGCCACTAGAGCTGGGCTGCCCCACTCCGTGGCCCGGACCACCCCCTCCCTCCCCAAAGGACACCTTTACTCCCCCCCCAGGGCGAGAGCTCAACCAGCTGGCCGGGGAGGGTCAAGGACAGGCCCCACCGCTGGCCACGAGGTGGAGAAGAAGAATGGGGGTCTCTCCCGATCCCCCCCCCATTTAAGTCCTTCCTTTCCAGCCCCATAAATGAAGCGGGGGCAAGCACTGAAGTTACTTGCAGAAGGGAAATTTCTCTCGGGGAGGGAGGAGGAAAAGAAGCCCTTCCTCATCCATGCCCCGAGGGGGCCCTCTCCGGAAAAGAGAGGGCGGGGCCCTCCTAGACCACCCGGAGCCCCCCGATCCTGACGAAGGGCGCGCTCTGGCGTAGGGGAGGGAAGGGGAGGTGGCCCCGCCCCTCAAAGACCCCCCCTTCTCTAATGGGGAGGGGCTCTTCCTTCCCTCTTTCTGTGAGGAGGGCGCGCTTTCGGAGGGAGGGAGGGAGGGAGGGAGGGGCGCGTTGACAGGAGAGGGGTCCCCGCCCCCTCAGACCCCCCCGCTTCTCCCCCTCCCCCTCCCCCTCAGACCCCCCGCTTCCCCCCTCCCCCCTCAGACCCCCCCACTTCTCCCCCTCTCCCACCCCCTCAGACCCCCCGCTTCCCCCCTCCCCTCCCCTCCCCTCCCCCTCAGACCCCCCCACTTCTCCCCCTCCCCCCTCCCCCTGAATGGGGGAGGGGCCTCTTTCCTCAGCTCGCAGCGACGCCCCCGAGCCGGCACTCACCGGCCGCCCCGCCTGCCTGCCTGTCTTCTTCTTTCCTTCCCCTTCTCCCCCGTCCCGTCCCGTCCTCCCGTCCCTCCCGCCGGAGCCGGGGCAACTGGCGAGCCAGGGCGCCGGGCGGGGAGGGGGAACACCGGCCCCTGCCTAGCAACGGACCGTCTCGCGCCGCCCTCGCGGCCCTATTGGCCCAGGTGGCTTTCCATCTCTCCGAAGCATCGTTCCCTTTGGAGAGCGAGAGGCGGGAGGCACGCCCATGGCCACGCCCACAGCCCGGCCCTGCCTCCGCCTCCCGCTGCTCCTCGAGACACAGCGGCCCACGCCTCTCTTCCTATTGGCGCCTGCGCCCGCCACTCAGTCCCCATTCTCCGCTGGCTCTGGTTCCTAGGAGACGGAGGCGGACCCTCCCCACGGCCTCGCCTCCTCCGCGCTCCCCGGATTGGCTGCCGCGGCCACGCGTGCCTTCCAAGGGACTGAAGGAGAAGAAAAAGTTCAGCGGGAGGCTTCTGGAAGCCCCGATGACGTAACAATCGAAGGAGCGCTCCAAAGGGGAGGGGAGGAGCCGCGGGATGCTCCGCCCCTTAGGGGGCGAAGCCGGCTCCACGTGGGAGGCAAGCGAGAGAATGGCAGCTGGCGCCGGGCAGAGCGGCGGCTCCACGTGGCCCTCTGGGCGGCCCCGATCCGCCTTGCTCACGAGGAGACCCCCTTTCCCTGCGGCTTGCGCCCCGGTTCCGATGAAGCCGACTCAAGGCCGCGAAAGCTGATGCCACCGACTTCTTTTTCTCATCAGTCCGTCCCAAAGGCGCTACGAGATCCCTTTGCATCCTGATCCAGACTAACGTGGCTGTGGCCATTTCCGCACTAGCCAAGGTTCCCCATGACATTCTTGCAACGAAGTTGGTAAAATGAGGGCTGGACAGGGCTACTGTTAGTTGGATTTGTAATTGGTTGACCGACCGAACCCAAAGGGTGATCACGAATGGCTGCTTTTCATCCTGGAGAGAAGTGACTAGCGGGGTGCCACAGGGTTCTGTCCTGGGCCCAGTGCTGTTCAATATTTTTATCAATGACTTGGATGAAGGAATAGAGGGCGTGCTCATCAAATTTGCAGATGACACCAAATTGGGAGGGGTTGCTAATACGCCGGAGGACAGGATCAAAATTCAAAATGACCTGGATAGATTGGAGAGCTGGGCCGAGGCTAACAAAATGAAATTCAACAGAGAGAAATGTAAGGTCCTACACTTAGGCAGAAATAATGGAATCCACAAATATAGGATGGGGGACACGTGGCTGGATAGCAGTACGTGTGAAAGGGATCTAGGAGTCTTCATAGACCACAAGCTGAACAGAGTCAGCAGTGTGATGCGGCAGCCAAGAAAGCCAATGTGATTCTCGGCTGCATCAATAGGAGTCTGGTGTCTAGATCGAGGGAGGTACTGGTACCGCTCTACTCTGCTTTGGTTAGACCCCATCTTGAATACTGTGTCTAGTTCTGGGCACCCCAGTTCAAGAGGGATATTGACAAGCTGGAGCAAGTCCAGAGGAGGGCGACCAAAATGGTGAGAGGCCTGGAAGCCATGCCCTATGAGGATAGACTTGGAGAGCTGGGGATGTATAGTCTGCAGAAGAGAAGGTTAAGAGGGGACATGATAGCCATGTTTAAATCTTTGAAGGGATGCCATGTAGAGGAGGGAGAAGGCTTGTTTTCTGCTGCTCCAGAGACCAGGACAAGGAGCAATGGATTCAAGCTGCAGGGAAGGAGATTCCACCTGAACCTCAGGAAGAACTTCCTGACAGTCAGAGCTGTCCGGCAGTGGAATGTGCTGCCTCGGATTGTGGTGGAATCTCCTTCCTTGGAGGTTTTTCAGCAGAGGCTGGATAGCCATCTGTCGGGATTGATTTGAGGGTGTTCCTGCATGGCAGGGGGTTGGACTGGATGGCCTGTGTGGTCTCTTCCAACTCTGAATTTCTATGATTCTATGATTCTATGGTTATAGCACGATGATTCCACTTTCAACCTCCTCTGGAATCCTGGGGTTTGCAGTTTCGGGAGGGGCCAACCGGCCCCTCCCGAAACTGCAAACCCCAGGATTTCAGAGGAGGTTGAAAGTGGAATCATCGCGCTATAACAGGCTAGTGCGGAAATGGCCTGTGTCTGCATTCCCTGGTAAAAGTCCCTCGGCTCCAACCAGAATGCCACCAGCGTTTCTACTCAGAAGTAAAGCCCAGCACACTGGGTGACACTTACTCTTTTTTTTTTAATTGAAGTACATACTTTACATACATCTTAACTGATATATCTTCTCTGTTGATTGCATACATAAAACCACCATAATCCTCTATTTACATAGAGTCATCTTTTCAGCATTAATATACAATCTTTCATTTATCTATAATTCTTTTCTTCCCTCCTAAGAGGTCTTATATTTGGTTCTTTTATTTCCCCATAGCTTTCACTTCCTACCTTCTTTTACTCCGATCTTCTTTATCTCTTATCTCTATTCCCTCCACCCATTAATTTCAGGGTTGGCTGTCCTATAACTGTACATTTTTGCTTACTGTCTTTTCTTGCTCATCTCTAATCTTAGTCCATTTCTTCCTCTTGGCAAATCTTTGCCCAATGACTCTCTATATATCTCTCCATTTCCATCATTTCATTATTATTATCTCCCTTTTTTTTTTTCTTCTCTCATAGCTCTTGATAAACTTTCCATAGAGAGAGGTACTGGTACCACTCTACTCTGCTTTGGTTAGACCCCATCTTGAATCCTGTGTCCAGTTCTGGGCACCCCAATTCAAGACGGATATGGTTAAGCTGGAGCAAGTCCAGAGGAGGGTGACCAAAATGGTGAGAGGCCTGGAAGCCATGAAGCCCTATGAGGATAGACTTAGAGAGCTGGGTATGTTGAGTCTGCAGAAGGGAAGGTGAAGAGGGGACATGATAGCCATGTTTAAATATTTGAAGGGATGCCACGTAGAGGAGGGAGAAGGCTTGTTTTCTGCTGCTCCAGAGACCAGGACAAGGAGCAATGGATTCAAGCTGCAGGAAAGGAGATTCCAACTGAACCTCAGGAAGAACTTCCTGACAGTCAGGGCTGTCCGGCAGTGGAATGTGCTGCCTCGGAGTGTGGTGGAGTCTCCTTCCTTGGAGGTTTTTAAGCAGAGGCTGGATGGCCATCTGTCGGGAGTGCTTTGAGGGTGTTCCTGCATGGCAGGGGGTTGGACTGGATGGCCCCTGGGGTCTCTTCCAACTCTACATTTCTATGATTCTGTGATTCTATAGCTACATATTCTTGTAGCTTAGTTAACCATTCTTCCAATTCTGGTCGTTATATTACTTTTCCAATGTTTAGCATATATTGTTCTGGCTGCTGTAATCATATAAAGTAGTTTTCTCTTATGTTTATGATATTCTTTATCAACTTGATGCAGCATATTCAATAGAAAGGCACTTACTCTTGAGGAAGCTCGTTGTGGATCGCGACAACCAAGCAAACAAACCCCAGTGGTTGATCGATTATGATTTCCCCGCCACCACCTGTGCTCTGGCTGAGTTTCAGCTCAGTTCCTAACTTTCCCAGGAATCCAGAGATTGGGAAAGTGCCCTTTTTTGAACTCCATAGCCATTTCCGCACTAGACTGTTATAGTGCTATTATTCCACTTTCAACATCCCATGGATTCCTAGGGTTTGCAGTTTACTGAGGCCAAAGAGCTCCCTGGCTGAGAATTCTAAATGTCCCTCCCTGAACTGCAAACCCCAGGATTCCATAGGATGTTGAAAGTGGAATAATAGCACTATAACAAGCTAGTGTGGAAATGGCCCATGAGTTAACTGAGGGCAAACTCCTTTTGCACTTTAAACTCAGTTTGGAGTAATTGAAGGACTGCTGAGGCCAAAGGGGGAAAGTGGGAGGAGGAGAGAGAAACCGGGATACTTTAAAAGCAGCTGAAAGAGTGGGAGAGCAGAGGATTAATCTGGACTGTCCCTGCAAAACTGGTATAGTTGGAGTGAATGCACACAGAGGCCATTTCCGCACTAGCCTGTTATAGCGCGATGATTCCACTTTCAACATCCTCTGGAACCCTGGGGTTTGCAGTTTCGACCCCTCCCGAAACTTCAAACCCCAGGGTTCCAGAGGATGTTGAAAGTGGAATCATTGTGCTATAACAGGCTAGTGCAGAAATCGCCTTAGTCTGTGTAGCAAAATAAATCAGAAAGCACGGGTTGCAGACTCTTTTCCACACTAGACTGTTATAGTGCTATTTTATTCCACTTTCAACAGGCTATGGAATCCTGGGGTTTGCAGTTTAGGGAGGGGCCTCCCTCTGACACCCAAAAGAGCAAAATCCAGTAACATTTCATTCCTTGCTGCTATCATCCTGGGAGCTGGCTGTCCTTCACCAAAGGAATTTCAATGGGAGGCTCTACCACAAAAGAGACAGATTAGAACGAACAATAACTTGATTCTCTCTCTCAGAGTCTAAATGGAGTCAAGGCTTTTGTCTCCCCTCTCCCCCCGTCATCTCAGTGGTTAAATTGTTTAATATCCTTTTAGGGTGTTAAAAGTATTCTTCCTACTTTAAAATTTAAAACTGTTCTATGTTGGTTATATTGATTTGATCCGTACGCCACCCTGAAGTTGTGTGGTACTGGGCAAAATATAAATACTTTCATGAATAAAATAAATAAAAATAAATAAAACCACTCAAGCATAATAAATTAATTGCTACTGAGAATGATTGCTGGGCTCGTTCCACACGTGTGTTCTAACTGAAATGTCACCATCTGTACTTATTTCCATTTCGCAGCCACTCTGCCTCCAGATTTATGATTTTCTTTCCCCATACAGAGAGTGGGAGTCCTGTGGCTCTCCAGATGCTGTTGGACTGCAGATCCCAACATTCCTCCACGTTAGCTTCAGTGACCAGGGCTGCTGGGAGCTGCAGTTTGCAAAAATCTCTCTCAGGTCCAGGCTAGCTGAAAGACCATATCTCCCTCCCTGGGCTTTCCTGAGCTCTTAAGTTCTCCAGGGGAGGGTCTTTTCTCCACCCCACCATTTTCCCAGGCAACAGGTCCTTCTTGGTGCTTTTTATTTGTGGTCGTGGCACTTTTGCCACAGAAAACGCCCCCTCCAAACCTCCCTTCACAGCCAGCAGCTGCATCAAGTGATGGGAGTCTCTTCCTCTGTCAACTGGGCAGAACCAGGTAATCTTTCCTGCCTTTTCCTGTCAGAGATCCTCAGTGTGATGATCCACAAGCAGGACCACTGTCTCAACTCCTTGTTACACCACAATGGAAACATCCTCCTGTGGCACCTCGGTGGCCAGCAGAACAGACTTCCATCACTTGATGCGGCTGCTGGCTGTTAAGGTGAGTTTGAGGGATCAGGTTGAGAGATGAATCATAGGCCCTTTCCACACGTGGAGGAAAAAACGGGCGAAAACACGCTAGGACGGACCTTACCTGCATCCGGGTAAGTCTGTTGCCACGTGGAGCAGTGCGTTTTCACTGCTCCACACTCGTCGGCGTCCTGCAGCGTCCAAAATGGCGGCTGCCGGCTGGCGGAGGCTCTCCACCAACCGGAGAAGCTCACCAGCCGGAAAGCCCCACCCCCGGCAGATCTGCAGGCACGCTCTTGTGCGCGTCTGCAAATCTACACCGGGCGCTGCGATGCGGCTGCACGCGGCTGCACACCCAGTGCCTTTTATAAAGCACACGGCGCTGCCACCTCAAGGCGCCCTAGCGTGGATTGGGGTGTGGAATTACACTAAAGTAATCCGCCCCAATCCATTTTACAGTGTAGACGACCTCCGTCAGAGGTCGCGCTACACCATTTTAATGCCCCCGTGTGGAAAGGGCCATAGAATCGGAAGAGACCACAACAACCATCAAGTCCAACCCCCTTCTGCCGTGCAGGAACACAGACTGGAAGCACCCACAGCAAATGACCATCCAGTCTCTGTTTAAAAACCTCCAAAGAAGGTGACTCCACCGCACTCCGTTGAGGCAGCAATGTATTCCACTGTCAAACGGCTCTTAGAAGGAATCTCTTTTTTCTGTAGTTTGAATCCATTGCTCTGTGTCCTAGTCTCTGGGGCAACACAAGTATACTCTTATCTTCAAATATTTAAACATGGCTATCATATCACCTCTTAATTTCATCAGGCTAAACATACCCAGCTCCCTAAGCCACTCGTCACAGGGCATGGTTTCCAGACCCAACCCGAGACGTGGTTGTACATTCATAACTACATCTCTGATATGGGATCTTGGCAATCTTTCTTGCATGGCTTTACCTGTGTCTCTGCATAGATTTGTTTTGTTTTGTTGCGCTAATTTTTGTACGCCACCTTGAGCCACAGTTTTGGAGCAAAGGCTGGATTATAAATTAATGAATAATGATAACAACAATAACAATGCTATTGTAGAGGGCCAGATGATTCCCATCCCTGTTACGCACACCCACATGACAACTGAGGTTGACACTGACACTTCCTGCACCTGCCGATCAGGAGCCTGGTTATGTTACAACCTGTTGTGCTGTCATAAACCTGCCAATCTTCAAAGTGCTGAAAAGACTCTCGTATCGTAATTGTTTTTATAATAAACGGATGTTGCCATTAGAGTGCCTTATTCTGCCAGTGATCAGCAAAAAAGGAGGAAAAAAACACCCCATTTCCAGCTCTGAAAGAAGCTGCTTGCCGTGACGTTGTCTCCCTTTTTAAATTCTAATGTAATTAGTCAGCTCTGACATGACAGCATATTCCTCTCCTCTGCACCTCCCACTCTGATTGGCACAGACATCAAATTTCTAGGATTAGCATCTCTTGGCCGCAGCCATCATCAGCTATGAGATCATTTCCTGCCGGCTTGCAGGTGGCCCCTCCCTGCAATCCCATTGAAATCCCAGAGGGTCCAAAGGCAATTCTCTGGACTGGTACTTTGCATGATGTCCGACTTTGCTCTGCTGTCCTGGAAGCGCAAACATTATTTAACACAAAACCAACATCTTGAGTGAAGCGTCACCAACACAGTGACTTGGAGAGCCAGGAGCCCATGATGTTCTCTTCAGAAGGGCAGCATGACCAAAAGATCAACCTGATTGTATGGGACACTGGATGGGATTGTGAATCTGGACCTTGAAGCAGCTGCTTCATGACACAGCTGCTTCTGAAATGGACCACTATGGACCAGGGGAATGCACGGTACATTTCCTAGGCCATTTCCGCATTAGACTGTTATGGCACTATTATTCCACTTTCAACATCCTATGGAATCCTGGGGTTTGCAGTTTAGGAGGGGCTGGCCGTCCCCTCCCTAAACTGCAAACCTCAGGATTCCATAGGATGTTGAAAGTGGAATAATAGTGCTATAACAGTCTAGTGCAGAAATGGCCCTAGAAACCTCAAGTGCCCCCCCTTCCTAGCTCAGAATTTCATATTTATTTGTTCACTTACTGCTTTTCTCATGGCACACAGCCCAAGGTGGCTTCCAACAAATCAAAATGAGTACAGCTAAACTTCTGTTACTACAAAAGTTTAAAAAGAAACAAGCAATTCAGTTAAAAGCACAAACTTAAAACAGTTCAAATCACATTTAAGACATGGTTAAAGAAGGATAGCTCACTTTCTGCCTCTTGAATTAGCAGCTGCAGTCCTGCCTAAATAAAAATGTTTTTGCTTGGTGGTGAAAACAGAACAAGGAAAGGACTGAGTAAACCTCCTGTGGAAGGGAGTTCCAGAGTGTGGGAGAAGGCTCTGCCTGCCATGTCCTTGTGATAAAAATAATACCGTATTTGCCAGCGTATAAGACGCACCAGCATGTAAGACTCACCCTATTTACATACTGGCAAATGCTATTTGCAGGCATATAAGACGCACCCATTTTCAAACAGTATTTTCAGGAGGGAAAAGTGAGTCTTATATGCCAGCAAACAGGGTAATAATGAAACCCTCACTCTCAAAGCTAGAAGTTCCCTTTTTCCAATCTGAACTCACAAGTCTTGAGGTGTCCACTCAAGGGTCACATTGACTAGACAGATAAACACCCTTGGCTCCATACTGTGCTTCTTTAACACCTAGGTAACACAGGGAACTTCTTCCTTGATTAGCAACTGTTAATTACATTCATTGTTTAGGGTAACAGATTGTCTGAAGTAAGCAAACGCCTAAGTTCCTGTTACTTGAATTTCACATGCTATCTGAAAATCATAAACAGATCAGAAGAAAGAACATCCATCTCAGTGACAAATTAGGACAATTTGGAAACATTGATAGATGCCAGGAAGAGAGGATATGCTTTGAACTAAGTGTTAATTGTCTTCTGAATGTTTACGTAAGGAAACCTACCTGTTTAGTGTATATAAGGTGGGCAGTGGGAAGTGTACTTTGTCTCTCTTTGAAC